>JANIEX010000085.1:0-65318 GCA_027627405.1 Leucocoprinus birnbaumii
CCCTGGTGCCAGCGAGGAAGGACCCAGTGTCGAGGAGGTCGACTAAGGGGTTGAGGGTACTTGTGCTTTTTCGACTTTTGCTCTTTCTTATCTCGCACCATCCTTGCATGTTGTGTTCACGCTACCTGGACTTCTCGCCGCAAAATCTTCAAATGTATTATATCGCATCTCTTAGATAATCAATTTCCATCATATCTCGTTTTCTGATTATTGGGTGACGTGAATGAATTCGATGAGTAAGTGCGCCTCTGAAGGCGGAAATCCACTCAAAGTGCTTCTGAAACGCAGCACCACCATGAGTTTATCGACAACAGAATAAGAGCGTCAATTAAATGGACTTCTTTCACGTTTCCGTGTTCGCCGTATTTTCATTCCGTGGAGGAAGGAGGCAGTCAATTGGCTCTCGGACCGAGAATCTTGTCATGATCTGCATCGATGTCCTATGGAGACTGAGATATTCAGCCTGTAAATGTTGTTATAATCACCCGACTCTAAAGTTGCGCCCACGCTTCCAGTCTTCGAATGCTGGATAATATCAACATCTGAACACATGCAATGCCTACCAACCAGTGGTGTACACGACACGTCAAGCATCACGCGCCTGCTATCTAGGAGTTTCTCGTTAATGACGTTACTAATTTGTTGGATAACTTATTTGGACCTCACGGTTGCAGAAGAATGCAGCGCTCAAATGAACTTCAATCAAACGAAGCTGACGAAGCTGATCGCCGATCTCATGAAGAAGGCCCAGGAGAAATGCGAGACGCGTCTGGGTGTTTAGCATGAGACCAAGGGCTCTGAAGAGCAAGTTAGATTTACCTCGGTGGTTGAAACTGATCAAAATGCTGGGTACTGAGTTATTATCTCCCTTGCCTGTCAGCGGGGGCTGGGGTCTTGATCCCAACTGCATCACTGGGCGGCAGCTTGAAGCGAATACGAGAAGCCCAGCGTTAGCGCTCAATATCCCGTCGCAAATGTCGTTGACCGACTATTTTCTGATGCGCGCCAAGCGAGGGCTCGTGCTATCATAGAATTCGCCCGTGGATAGGAATATCAAAGCATCTACACAAGGATCGATGACCACCTTTTCCTCGCTTTATACACGGGCTCGGGCAGATATCTCTGGTCACCGAATGCATCACTATTGTGGTTTTCTTGGATTCCTCTGGTTCGACGTCAATCCTGCAGCTGTTTCGCCTGGAAGTGCAAGAAATAGACCATCCGTCTACTGGTCGTTCATCAGAGTGGTTCTCAGAACCTCTCAAACGTGTCTGACCCTCATCGGTTTATAAATTGTCCGATATAATGTTGTGTAAGGTACCAACTGACAAGCCTTGGGAGACCAGTAGCAGGAGTGCGAAAACAAGTGGGTTAAAACTCGATGGGTCGTCGGAATACGTCGCTACGGGTACCGTCAATCTCGATGCACTCGATGTAGCAGAGCTGGAATATGGGATCCCGGAATGTCAGAGATATCACGATATCCATGGGAGCGCTTGGAAGTTGTTAACGAAATCAGCCTGACAATCGTGCAAGCCGGAAAGCAGACAATATTTAGGCCCAAGGCCTCAACAACCGAGCGGGGAAACGCACAGCAGACGTCACTGCTACTCACCAGTGGGTTAAAACTCTGATGGAGCCCATTCGGCATATGAACATAGAACCCGAGATTTGAATTTTGCGATGCTCCTCATTCCTTATGAAGAACTTGTAAAGCGATGTTCAAGCACGAAGGACATAACTTGAGTTCGTCTTCTAACATGAAGATTCGTAGTGCTAGTGGCAGCAATGCGTATGCAACTGTGGCTTCTCTCTTGATCCAAAGTCTGCTCACATCGTTAGAAAGGCGGCCGCGGAGTTTTAACGAGACCTGTCATACTATGGGCCACGAGGGCTGAAATCCGACTTAACGGGCAATTGTTGACACGAACTAATGACATTGGATAATTCAGTCAAAGGCGGTGAATGATACGTCTATGGGCATCCCGGTTGATCTGCCAGTCTGAGTATGTTCGAGCAGCTGGTTTGCATGAGCTCACAGCGGCTATAATGCGACCTGACGGTCGATTCCACATACGAGGAAAGTCAGAAAATAGAATATGAAATCCATGTTCACGAAAGACATATGCATATGAGACCTTACTCTCAAATAGCGATGCACGATATCTTGGCCAGGAAATACAGCCGTCGAGTTCGGGGAGCATTCTATCCAGTTCACCCTAAGCTACCTGACAGGTATTGCAAAGCTTTGGGCTCTATATGTCGTCTTAGACCACAGTCGAGCGTCGGAGAGAATAATTATAGCCCCAAATTATTGACGATCTCTTGACTCTATACCCTGATCGCAGGTCCTGTCAGATAAAGTGAGCTCGTCGTCGAGTACGGGTATCACGGCCTGAGAGCACGTGCGTCAGTGATATCGCCGTCCACGACAATCATTGGTATTTTTGTAGTATTCCCCTACGTCTCGGCGTTGAATCAGCAGGCCGTGAGTGCGGGGTAAGAAGAAAGACCACCAAGTGAGCAGCCAATCTGAGATTGATCTTCAATCTATCAACTCCAATGATAGTACTGATGTATGCACTTGCACAATCCCTCCCATTGACTTTAACGCTCGATGGGAGAAAGAAAACCCTGCGCAGTATCATGATATGCAGCTAGCAAGCCTATTTTGGGTGTTGTTGGTGTATTGGAAGTCGTTCAATAGAAAAAGGCCGGCTATGCCACAGTAATCTTCTTGATCCCCCGAGGTACAGTCATTCGGAAAGCCAAACTAGGAGTTCACGAGAAAGTCTATTCCAGTGAACTGGTCAGACGACAATCGGTGCCGAGTGTCTCTGGAGGTCCCATCCACCAGCAGATGATCCTCGGAGAGGCCCATTGGTAAACTTGCTATTACAAATGAGGACTGAATTTAGACTGGCAATATACCGAGAGTCAACCTAAAGGTCATCTTGGCAGTTTGCCTGTGGGGTGAACATAATTCCCGATGATCCCGTGGTATAGTGTCTTATTCGAGAACCATTACACAGGAATTTCAACTCAATCAACCAGTGATCACAGAAGCCTTTGGCCTCGACAGACCGTCGCAGGCGAAGTGATCTGATGCATTCTGTCTCAAGACCGGCCACTGACCATGATTTGCAGAAGTATACTGCAGTGGAGACTCAATTTATCCTTCCCTCGTTCACTTGCGGTCGCTCCTTCAGGGGATGTGAGGTACTCAGCCAGGAAGCATCGGTTTGGCATTGGATAATGCAGTGAAAGGGGTCCAAGGGCTGTTTACTGAGGTTAAGACGATAAGAAAAGACATAACCTGAAGCGCCAGCTGGGAGCTTTATCATACTGCAAACGCTGATACGATATGACGATTAGTAACCTTCGGACAGATAGTTCAGAAGCCTGAACCACTCTTGCGTTTTTCGGAAGGTCTTCTGTGTGGCTATATCCCCATCGAGCTTTCCAGAGCATTCAAACATGATGAGCAAGAGCTACAGGCCAGTGCAATTTGCTCCCCAAGAACTTCGAGAGTTTTTTGAAACAGTTTCACAGAAGATCCTTTTGCCTAGACGATCCAACTGGGCGGTTTTGAAGTTTGAGAAAAAGGTCCCGGTCGGCCACGGTCATCACTCTAATCTCGATTACGCAGGAATTGCTATTTTTGTTCAAGCCCCCCTGTAAGGAAAGGAAGATTTGTTTGATCAGCAGGACCCCGTGCCACCGCTGCTACGTACGGTTCGGCAACTTAGAAGGCTGCACCCTACATACTACACCTGAACGAGATTTGTCGATCTCTCGGCATGTCATGAATTGTCAGAAACCGTTCCACTCGGTCTTCTGCTTGTGTCATCCTTTCGAGTTCTATTCTTTCTGAAGTCGCGATCATTACTTTAAATCGGCTTGATTTCGCGCATTGCATACTGCTCGCCTCCTTTGCTACAGGAAACAAAGCCCGGACCCGCTAACCTCTCTGCCATTAGCGCCAATCCCTCTCAACACACCTTTGTTGCCCCCAATACCCAATATGTCCAGCAGGAATGCACTCTTTCGTTTTGGAACAGAGGACCGGGAAGGGCTCATGGACTATGATGAACCGATACAGGAATTCGATGTCAAGGATGTGAATAGTATGACCAGACCGTGAGTGTTCTACTAGTCGCTCCTGACCCATCTGGAAATTTGTACCAAGGTCGGGTGCTTGCGTCGATTGCAAATCGGTGAAGGTGAGTTCGTAGGTATGTGGTAGAATTGTTGATTCATAGCAAATATGTCAGGTACGGTGTGAATTCGTTCCAGGCGAGCGAAAGTGTCGTCGGTGTCAAGCCAAAAATTTGCCATGTACTCCCCGAGAACGCAAGAAGCGAAAGCCGGCAGAGTAAGCATTCGCTTCGCGTAGGTGTCACCCAGCTTATCCTCCGGTCGACAGCACGCACGAGCAGCTGCAAGAAAAGGCGCATGAGAAAGACGTTCAGATCCAGAATCTTCTTCGGCAATTCGACCAGCTCAAGGCAGATCAAAAAATACGACACTGGATGGAAAAAACAAACGTTCAAGCTAAGGAAACCGCAGCGTCTGTCCCTGGTCAGTCAATTTTGGGCACCGTTGGGCATTTGTTGGGTTGGAATTGATTCTGAGGAAAGGTTACAATAAGCCCAAGGTTTCAGCCCCGCTCAAGTGGGATTACAAGGGCAAGGGCCCCGAGTCCGCTGCGATGGCTTACTTTCGAGGTGTGTCAAGAGTCTATCGTCTAAAGCTAGGCCTTAACTCGAAATCAGCACCCCGAGCACGCAACGTCACGCCTCCCCTGATAATCAAATATTGCAATATATACCCAGAAGAAATTCAAGAACTTTTTTCACTGTATGTTTAGGTTTTATGGTCTGCGAGCCTTACTGATGCTTATTTATCCGAACATATAGCTACTTTGCTCGTATTGACGTGAGTAGGTACTCCACTTGTTGACAATCTCGCTAATTTGTATACAGCCCTTTTTCTCCATTCTTGACCCGGAACTCCACACGGCCGAGAAATTGATTTGGTCTTGCCCATTCCTCTTCACAGTTAGTACGTAGAACCTCCTTCACTAGCTCTTTGCATAGCCTGACCTAATTCAGTGTGTGCGGTTGCCTCGCGCTACTATGTCTCACGACCCGATATCTACCCTTTGGCTATGGACTTTGCAAGAGACATTGCAGGACAAATGCTTGTAGAGGGCAATCAGAGTATTGATGTCTGCCAAGCATATTTGATAATGGCTGTTTATCCAAGTCCTCGTAAACGATGGACCGAAGACCGAAGCTGGTTGTTGATGGGCGTGGCTATTAGGTGAGGTCGACGACTTCTGGGATTGCTTCTCGCTCAAGTTCTTGTTCCCAGGATGGCAATGGAACTCGGCCTGAACCAACCTCCGCCCCCAACATGCGATGAAAGACGAAGGCTGAATAGGGTTCGAACGTGGCTTAACTGCTATTGTGTGGATGGCTCGCACGCCATTCAATTTGGCAAGATACCTATGGTCAGACTTGAAGACTTTATGGCAAGGACATCCCAAGAGTGGTATAGATCATCGCCAATGAATACCGCTTTTGATGTGCATTTGGTCGCCTATGTTCAACTTTTGATTATAATGGCCAAATGGCGCGCTACTCTAGCTGCATTTGACAAGGGCCAATTACACGAGGTTAGAGCTTTCAGTGTTTAGTGTTTGATTTGGCCTTGTGGCTAATATTATTTTAGAATTTTGATTTGGTCGCAGATTGTCTGCAAACTGAGGAGGTGCTAGCAAAGGAATTGGACATGTGGGTAGCCCGATATAAAGAAGAGTTTACCTTCATGCGTAAGTTGTTTCAAAAGGCTAGTCTGTTGATCTCATGTTTATGCTACCACCAGCACTTCCAATTTGCAGCTATCGTTCAAACACTACACAAATGTTGGTTTCTTTTACGCTTCCAGTGACAGGGAAGCTCACCATTGCATAGGATCACCGCTTATCTTCGCCTAGTCGTTTTGGCGACCGCCTTTAGGCACGCATTGAAGCGTGGTATGTCACGGAATTGTGAAGTATTTAAAAGAGCTCTCTCCGCTGCGAAATCAATCATATCAATAATGGTCGAACGATTGTATCCCACTGGACACCTTCGCTATGCAATGGAAGCACATTTTCTCTATGTGGCGTATGCGGCTGCATTCTTAATCAATGTATGTCATTCATTCCGCAAGACTAGTTTTCATACTGAAGTCTAGTCCTTAGCTCTTACGCCCGAAACTTCTTCCACTACTAGAAGAACGGCAGCAACATGAGATTATCACTCTTGTCTCGCGTCTCATTGATGTCTTGAGCTCCCGCGATGTCGCCTTGGATGGAAGACACACACCTGCGACTTACTCCAAATTCCTTGCTTCGCTTATGGAACGGCACAATGTCCAAGCTATTCACATCGCCTCAGGATCGTCCGCCTCTTCTTTTCCTCAGACCAGGTCTCTTACGCCGCCTCATGTCTCTTCCTGGCCCGATACCTCACTTGTACATCCATCGACCTCCTCTATGGCCCCGGACTTAGTAGACGGGTTCATTTACCAACAACACGGTGAAGCCGATATGGACTTCAGCCTCAATCACTTCGTTCGAACAGTAACTCAAAATTTCCCATCTCCACCACTTTCATCGCCAGAGTCCGTCAATATGGATATCCATTCTATTATTCCGACTCAACCAGCTTGGCCGCTGATGTCGAGCCAAACGGTGCAGCAGCCATGGTGAATCGTGATAGCTCAACTTAATTCCATAAAGGAGAGAAATTTGGATATATCATTTAATTTTATTGGATAGTTTCAGCTTGTTAACCCAGTGTAGCCTATATTGTTGTAGCATTTTATAATGATCAGTTGTCCGGAATAGTGAATTAATTGCCTAAGTCGAAGTGTTACGTATCCCCGTTCTCGACTTCCAAATCCGGATTTAGTCACGTCCTACTGATGGGGGTCAGCACTTCACAATCAACAGACTGTTGTGAGCAGCGTTGCCTGCACTATCCTCCTCTTCATCCCTTCCGAGGCTCTTCTTTGTATTATATCCTGCTCATGAACTGCTCATGATGCCTTCCCTATTTCAACCCACGAGAGCATCACCCCCCATGCGACTAGCCAAAACTCCTCACATTCCCCCTGCACCTCCCTCCATTGATCTCTCAGTCATTTCCAGCTCAACGGTTGTAGTGCCAGAACTTTTGAATCTGACACATGAAGATTTGGAATTCATTGAAGCTATCATCAACCGTGCTGGACCTCTTGCTACCACTTTCCCACTCGTCTTCAAGGCTTACAATGATGTTTTGAAGGAACGGGGTATGGATGGTGACGAGGTGAAGTATTATGGAAAGCTATTGAAACTTGGGACTATGAAGGGCAAAAACTGGGGTGAAAAATGGGAAGCTGTGAAAAAGTACCACCCACAGGTATGGTATTTTGTACTATTCACTTTGACCAGTCCTCATTCTCGATGGCCAGATACAACAACGCCCGCAGAACAATGCTGGAACCGCGTCATCACGCGTCAAATCTCGCCTGAAGCTCGCTCAGGAGGCACTAACGCCCGTCCTACCTCGACTACGAGATATAGACGCGGACACTATCCCCTCGGACCTTGACAATGAGGACCATATTGCTGATATTCCCCAGTACCATGAAACATCAAACGTTTTCCCTTCAAAGAGACACTCTGGGATGACAAGAATTTCGGAAACACAAAATAAGCAAACACAAAATAAGCAAACCAAGATTTCGATGATATCTTCATTACGTGGACTACCCGCATCTATGCGGGACCCTCTTCCCAGTGACACTTCATTATCGGAAGCCGATACAATTGCACCATATACCCCAACACCCAATGGATTCACTTCTAAGGAAGGGCAATCTCGCCCACAAGCTCGCTCAATAACACTGACCTCGACCAGGAAATCGCTAACAACTCGATCCACTCCACTCTCCTCTACTAGATTCTCAGGTATACGACATAATCATGTTCATCACCGGGATCAAGATTCGACGGATGAAGATGACGCCTGGAACAAGATTCGAGCACAGCAGCTGGAGGCGGAGGCGGATCGGTTTCGTGAGGAGAGATTACTGGGAAGATGTTGGGCGGTCTGGTCAGACAGTTACCAATGGATCATGGTGTGTGTAACAGCTACCAATAAACCCACTCAATCTAAAGGTATATCCATAGGCTTCTCGCATTCAGATTGACCAAGCACGAAACACGTTTCTTCTCCGGCTTGCTTTCTACCACTGGAGGAATTCCCTCGCTTCTCGCAGGGCGATTTATAGCGAGGTTGCCGTTCTCGACAATGAACGGCGGATTTGCACATTTTTGGCACTCTGGAGGAGGAAGTTAAGGGAGAAGCAGCAGACCAAGTGGCGCGCCGACATGCGGAACAAGATGAATTTGATTAAGGATCGTCAGAATGCCCGCCTCCTTGGAAAAGCTTGGAATTTGTGGACCCAGAAATACCAATTCGCCCTCGCAGATCAGCAATACGGATCGAAGCTCCTGCTGATGGCCTATATAAAATGGAAAGAAATATTCAAGCGTGTTGACAAGATTGAAGGGAGAGCCGAGCACTTGATTGCAATACGGGATGAGAGATTGCTCCTTAATTGCTGGGAGGCTTGGCGGGCCGTCACTATCCTGACAAGCGCAGAGAAAGAACTCACTATGCGCGTTCAGGCAAGGATTAAGTGGCAAGCATGGAGTACATGGCGGAAATATACGTGAGCTATCTCCTTGTCACCGCCCCTCGCACAATTGACCTCTTCTCCTTTATCAGTTATAATAACCGCAAGGCAGACTTTTTCAGGGATCGTTGCCTCAAGAAACGCTTCTTTGTCCGGTGGCAAGCCGGTGTACAGAGAATTGGAGTAAGCTCATACGTCGGTTCTTGGTTCAATTTGACTAATATCATAATCCCTCAGGCACTTGTAGCTCGCGCAGATAAACACTCGGCTCGCCGCGACAAGATTCTTGCCTGTGCGATCCTTCGCGTGTGGATAGCACATGTCCGGGGGAAAGAGATGGATCGTCAGCGGGACCAGAAACTCTTATACTGTAGTTTCCTTGCCTGGAAAAAAGCCGTCATCCAAAACCGCCAGCGAGAAGGTGATTCATTCTTTGATGTCATTCGACTGTGAATGATTAACACTTCAAAAGAGCTTGCCACTGTCTTTCATCAGAAAACGAGCATCCGCGTTGTCTCAACGACACTCAACCATTGGCGTAGGGCTTGCAAATCGCACCATGAGGCATATGAGGCCGCGGCTCGTTTCTATGATGCACACCTTCTGAAGAAGACCGGGCATGCGTGGCTATCGCGATTTCGAGAGGCCGTAGAAGATCGCAAGCGGCAGAAGCTTGTGAAGAAACTTCAGGACCGTCAAGCAGCACGAATATTATATCGTAAGATTCATCACACGATAGAGGTTGGATTCTGTTGAGAAAAGATCAGGATGGCTGGTAGCTACACGTAAAAGACGGCGTTGCATTCAAGCTGAATTGCTTGTCCAAGAACAAGTGCGACAAGTGAGCTCCAATGTGTATCTCCTCGATCGTGACAGCTTCCTGACTTCTATTTTAGCGAACCGGACGAAATGTTCTATCTCACTGGACCCAGCGCGTGATTTTCATGCGAGAGCGTGAGTTAAACGCGATTGAAACATACTCACTAAAGCTGGAAAGGTCAGTTTAGGTAGCAAGTGAAAGTTACTGTCTAATAATCCGAAATAGAGATGCTTGGTCTCGGCTCAAATCCGTCTACCTGCGCCACAGAGATAATCTCAAGCTTCTCGAAGATCATCTCGCCTTGAAAGAAGAAGGTGGTGATACATCCATAAGTCGTCGACAACTAGACTAAAGAAACATTTACAGATATATTACGTCGCTTCTTCCAACGATGGAAGAATGTAGCTCACATGGCACAACACCGCAGATACGTCTTGCAGAAAAAGGAAGACGAGAACAAGAAAAAAAGTGCTTCTAAGAGCGTGGACCAAGTGGAGATCAAATTATCTTGAGAGGCGCCTGCGACCATTGGTACGAGTCATCCCGAAGTTCCGGTGATCAGATAAATGATACTATACTCTTCTCTCGCAGGAAATCGAGATGTTGATGCGGAGTCAACAGAACTTGATGTATCAGGCATTCAGTGTCTGGCATGCGAAAGCCAGGGTAAACTCATCTTTAGGTTGTATTCTAGCTGAAACCTAACGTTGTATTTTAGACTAAGCCTGCGATCATAGCTGTTAAGTTCAATGCACAGCATACCAAGAAGAAGTTTTACATCAAGTGGCGAGAAGCACTACCAATTGCTCAGAAGGTCAGAAAAGTTAGGGAGAAGCATGAAAACATAATTTTGGGTACGACGCCCGTAAACCTTCGCGTCCGCACATCGTTAATGAATACACACCAACAGGCCGATCCTTCCATCAATGGCTCGAAGCATATCGTGCGAAATTAGTAATGAAAGCGGTCGCGTTAGTGCTCAAGTCGAATATTCTATGCTCAATATTCTCATTTTACCTTCAGGAGGGCACGGTACCTTCGGCTCCCCACAAACGGAGCGCGTGGAACTAGTGGTCCATCACCACCATTCATCACCCCATCTTCATCGGCCTCACCTCCACATGAGTCCACACCAATCTCATCAACTAAACCATATCCGATTCGGCCAAGGGGTTCATTTATGTCACGGCGAAGCACAGAACAGGTCCCGTCAAACGAGGAACCCACCAGAGACGACAACAAAGCGATGAACGATCACGAAGGAGCTTCACCCGCAGGAGGGCGTTCACGGTCATCTCGCCTTTCGCGATCCCCATTTGGATTGGGGCAGGGCATTGGGATTGTCAGTCTTTTGCGGACCAATGTGCACCACAATCAACAGGGCAAATCAGACCTCAGCCCGCCCCGCCCCAGATTTCCCTTTTCCGGAATGACGAGAAGTCGTCGTGGCTCAAGTATAAACGGGGCTGAGTCCCGAGCAACCGCTGGTCCTTCCTTGTTTGCCTCAGCTCTTGCGGAAAGTACACCTCCTAATCATAGATCACGTTCAATTGCTTCTGACGATGTGATAGGACGTAGGGCCCAGTGGAGTCGTCTAGGGGCTAGTCGAAGAGTCAGAGAACCTTCGCCGTCTGGGACCTCACAGTCGTCAGCATTCTCTTCACCCTGACAAAATAGTGTTGTTGGTACAAAGAATCATGCGCTTCTGACAATGCTCCCCCGTTTTCTATACCCTATCAACTTCTAAAGAGACCGGACTAGCTTACGATAGGCCATTAATTGTGGGTGCATGTATGTTTAGACTACCGCTTGTCTGGGTGCCGGGCATGTGGACATGCTATACTTGATCGATTATTAGATAGGCGCTCTTTCGCAAGGGATGAAATCCCGAATGGTAAAAGGAACAGGAAGGCATCCTGGTTTGTGACCTCGAGCGGAAGCGACAACAAGGTTGATAGATGCGCTTCTTGCTTCCGTTCTGACCGTATCATGGACTCCATGCTTCAAAGAACCGAATGGTGGGAGAGAAGCTGAGAGAAGTCGAAGGCATCAGGACCCCGGAAACGCTTGTGATATTTGCTGGCAACTAGTCACGAATTACTGTAATATTGCCAGCCAACCCAATTCGCTATTACGAAGTAGAACGTGGTTGGAATGATAAGTATGAAAAAATATTTGTAGTGTGTGTCTTCAGCCAAAGTGCGCAACACCTTAAGAGAAACGGTCAACAACAAAGTCGACTACTTGGCAGGTAAGGTGACCGAACTCACTGGTATATTCGTAGCTGGGAAAAAGGCGCTAAAGAATATGGCATAACTTGCTATGATGAAGAAAGAGATGCAGAATGCAATAATAGCATAGCCATTGTGGATCCTAGCCATGTGCGAGGCACAGTGCTAGGGACAGAGTGAGTGGACGAAGAAAAGATTGAGTAGGGTCAGTTAGCCTGGGAGAATATGTGTGACCTTCCAAAGTTAGGTCAGAAATTGTGGATACCGTGGAGATTGCTGAACTAACATGGTCACAGTGTATGCGCAATGCGGCTTCCTTTGAACACCTGCTCCAACAACAGGCAACAAGCCTATCGCGATTGAAGTACCACGGAAAAGAGGCACATAGACAATGGATACTGGGTTTATTGGATCACGCCACTCAAATCGTGATCAACCGGGCCAGCACCTGAGGTTCGTGATCCAGTGTACCCTGACCAGCACAAAGCCACTGAGGACCCCTCTCCAGTGGTTTATCCGACCAGCCAAAGGATCTTGCCAATGATGGCAGAAGTGAGGAGGAGCGGAGGCCTTCACCACAATCAGCCTCTACCCTCCTAGCACCCGAAATCCCGAGTGCCGATCTGAGCGTCGACTTTTCCAGCGAAACCGAGTAAGGACAAATTACACTCACCCGAATCCTCCTTTGTTCTGACGCCCTTGTTCTGACTGTCAGGAAAGCTGAAAAGGATCAAATGGAGAAACGAAAGTCAAATTTGTTGAAGCTGAATGAAGAGAACGAAGAGCTGCGTCGGAAATTGAAGGAGCTAAATGACCGTCTGGAGGCTGCTGAACGCAAACGTGCTGAATTGCGCACTCAGGATCAGAAAGGCGGGGGGTTTTAGCATAGTGGACACAGCATATTCAGGACTATTTAGCAACACGTGACGTAGGGTGCTCGTTAATTTGACGTAGTGCGCGCCAGCCTTTAAATGCGCGGTTATCTCTCCCAAACTTATCTTTCTTTCATCTTTGCTCCACATCGATAGTTTCCTTCCCATGCAGGTGCGCATAATACTCTCTTAATCCTCCCACAACCCCTCAATTCCTCGCCATGCAGAGCCGTAGACAGTCCGCTACAGCCGCGCGTCGCATGTCCGAGCGACGGAGCTCGGGCAAGTCCTCTCGTCGCCCGTCCATTGACCCGACGAGGCTTGTCCCGATGGACAAGTCAGTCCAGCTCCCTGATTCTCTGAGGAGTCACTAGATTGATTGCCCGATTACACCAGGACCTCTCATATCGGCGGTGCTGATGACTTCAACGTGGTTTTCATCGGCGCGGGCAATATCATGTTTGGTGAGGATACATCGCCCGCCGGTCTCATCCGCGATTCTCAATTAATTGCATAGGTTCTGACGAGGGCCCTTGGAACCACTCTTTCCGCTTGGAGCAGTAAGTTTACTCTGGCCGGGAACTCCGTACCGATTTTGAGCATCAATAGCAAACTTGGCCGCCGTCTTAAAGTCGTGGCGTTGATTGATCCCGCCATCGAGCGTGCTACTGCGGTTCTCCGAGAGAAATGTGACTCCTTCGTCGTCTCGGCCTACCAGGACACCCGCGTTTACAAGTCCCTTGACGATTTTGTGAAGAACATGTCTCCAAGGGAGCGCCCCCGTGCCATCATTATCGGTAGCCCTCCCATGTTCCGAGGCTGCCTTCAACCTGGAAAAGATGTAGAGGTGCAAATCCTCAAGCATTTCCCTGGCGTAGCCATGTTTATCGAGAAACCTATCGCTACTGGGCCATACGAATATCTGAAAGATGGTTTCCAGATTGCGAAGATGATCTCCGACACGAAAACAATCTGTTCTGTCGGGTATATACGGTCATTTCTTCCTCTCCGGCAATGATTGACTCCTCTTTAGATATATGCTACGCTACCTCAAGGCCGTCCAGTCCATGAAACAGATCATTGAAGAAAACCAATTGACTGTAATGAGTACGATCGCTCGCTATGCTGCTGCCTATGAGGCTATTGCCAAGCCAGAATGGTGGGACAAGTCCAAGAGGTTCGTTGACGTCGTTATTACCCCAGATTTCTAAAAATAACATTTGATCAAGCGCGGGTCCCATCATCGAACAAGGGACTCATTTTTGTGATCTCTCACGCTACTTCGGTGGTGAGGTCGATATCTCCTCTGTCACCGCTCATTCCCTAGAGTGGGACGAAAATGCGGGACAGCTTTCCAAGATGCGTGTTGATGAAAGCAAGATCGCCCCTGAAAACAGGATACCCCGTGTTACTGCAGCTACTTGGTGAGCCACAGGAACACTTGTTTGAAGCAATCTAACCCTGCACAGGAAATACGACAGTGGAGCTGTTGGAAGTTTCGTTCACGTTGCTGCACTCCAGGGCACCAACTATAGTTGCGAATTTGAGGTTTACGCTGATGGCTACCTCCTTAAGTATGGCAACCATTCGTCTATGCCGCGGCTCAACGTTCAATGCTGACATTGCATAGACTGGTCAATCCCTATGTCCAACCCGTTCTCTACGTTCGAAGGCCAGGGGATGATCACGAACAAGTGACTACGTTCCCTGACGACGATCCATTCTTCTCCGAGATTTCCAACCTCATTGACATCGTTGAAGATATTGAAGAGGATCCAGAAGCCGCTCAAATCCTAAGTAGCTATGAAGGTAAATTCAGCCTGGATGAGAGCAGAACCTGCACTCATGTCTCTTTAGATGCTGTCAAGACCTACGAGCTGACGTGGGCGATTCGGCTTGCGTCTGAAAAGTCCCGCGCAGCCAAACTGAAGGCAAGCAACGAAGCTGCGAAGGCTCAGCAGGCCGAGTGAGCAGCCGCAAATCGGACTAATGTAGATATCAGAATGTTACCCAAGTTCTGTAGATAAACAATTCTTTAGATATACACCCAACATAAACCAAATGATCTGTACGTGATAGAATTACAAGCTATTGGTCCTGGACTTCTTGGGAACTGGATTTGAATCACGCTCCTTCTCACTAATGGTGTCTGTCTGTAGCTCATCTGCTGCTAATTTGCGCTTCTTGTGAACTTCGGCCCGTTTTTTGAGCTTCTCCCATTCTTCCTGAAGATGAGCCTTGAGAGTGGGCATGTTCTTCTTTTCGGTACCACAGTGAAAGCAGATTAGAGGATCTTTCAGTAAAGGTTCGTATTTGCTTGGTGAGAGCTTTGCCATCTGAGTGGGTGCATCAAAAAAATCAGGCTTGAATTAGGTCTTCTATACGCTTGACGTACGCTCTGATAATATGAAGGCTCCGCCTCAAACCAAGACAGGACCTCGTCGACGTGCAGGAAAAATCCATGTTGAGGATGGAATGAATTGTAATGCTTCTTGATTTTCAACCTTTCAGAACATAGATCGCCAGACAAGACATGAAGGTGCATATGCCTGAGGGGAGAGTATTCAGAGAACCGTGATGATGGTGGCAGAGAAGGCCAGTCGATCTGAGGTGACTTACTCCATTGAGGGTGTCCCATGGAAACCAATCCAAACGTCCCAAACAAACCCGTGCCTCTTCTTCATCTCCTTCTCTATCTCTGCTTTCACGCCTAGGGCCACATCCTTGAGAGACTCAATTACTTCCTTGGCTTGGGTTTTACTAACGTTCTTCGAATTGAGGAGTGAACGAAGACTCGAGAGATCCGCCACCGAAGGCGGTGGAGTGGCCAGCTCTGGGGATACCTGAAATGTAGACTGGGGGCTAGATTCACTATCCTCATGTATGAGCGATAAAGTGGGTATAGGAGGTGATAGCACGCGAGGGAGGACCAGGAAATGGAACATAGACTTAGGATACGCGTCGAAAATGGTTATAGCTTTTTCGGAGGAGGAAAATAACACAGATGGCGGTAGTTCAGTAGGCTTCTTGAGAGCATAAGTGCGCAGGATAGTCAGGTTTGCCATGAAGGACCGTGTCAATGGACGTTGAACAATATGGGCGTCTAATAAGAGGCATTTTGGAAAGTTGATGCGTGATCTCATGCTCATGATCTCAGCAAGGAGGAATTCGCTTTGATTGTCTTGGCGCGATAGAAAGCCGTTCCATACCCTGAGCCAAGGCTTCGACGACACGTTCGCATACTGGTTTGTTACACAGGTAGTACATCACCTGCATTGATAATGAACCACGATTACGCGTTAACAGGATAACCTGCGAATTTTTCAGTCAAACTCGGAAGAGAAACCTCAGCACCGAGGGGCAGGAAAAGTTTCATGTAGGTTGGTCTCCGTCAAAGGTGCCGGTGATCGCTCACAGCCGGTTCAACAATGAATGCCTGAGCTCTATTAGAAGGGATATTCTCTACGATGTCATGAGTAAAGTACACTAGTTCTACACGTTCATGGTTGTAGGTGTATGACAATAGACAAGACGGAATACGACAGCATGATACTGGCACATTAGACTCCACTCACAAGGAGCTCCCTCAATCCATCCGAGAGTTTCAGTAAGCTAAGGTTCGTCTGCTTAGCCTGTTCAGTGACAGATGGTACACCGGCAGTCCGGTTGCGCAGGCCATTAGTCCGTGATGACGCTGCTTCTTCTTCTGCTTTCCGTCTGTCGATATCGGCGACAAGTTGAGCGAAAGACAGGAAGAGCACTTCAGCTTGGGCGAGAGTTGTGTCAAGTTCGATCGTCATACTGAGTTCATTGCAGTACTAGAGTTGCGTTCAGTCGTATGTTTTGTAAGAGTTAGATGTTTTTTTACCTTCAGAATCTCGTCAAACTGGAAAGAAGGAAAAAGGATAAGAGTAAGTCTCGTAATCATCGCAGGCTGAAGATTGGCACACCTCTACTAGATATCGAAGAATCATGTCACGATGGGACTCCAGGACAGCGAGAGCAACAAACAGCACAAATTGGGTGCTGTAATAGTCCGTCCACAAAACCTCCCATAGTCGTAGGACCTCATCAAATGGGAATTCACGTTTGAAGGCAATCAGAACCCATCTAGCATGTAATTAGTCTTTCCTTGGGTCATACAAGAGAAATAGCAACATACCGGAAGCAGAAAAATAGGTTAAGACCGTCGGTCTTATCTGTGGCGAGGTAAGGCATTGACTACATATAATCGAGGAGAACAAACTTACCAAGATGTCTGAAAAGCTCGGGATCCATGACTTCGATTAATTGCTGTAGCGTCGACAACTGTTTCTTCATCCCACTTTGATCCCGCAAAAAGTTCTTCTTCTATCCAACAATCAGCCGATGATTGAAATAGCCCACACAGAATGAACTCACCATCCTTTCCATAAACGATACAAAACACCAAAACGTCATTTCCTCATCCGTGTCCATGACCACATAAAGCGGCGCGCAAAGGTCCGACATACCCTGCACATACCCTAATCAACAAACAAACGCTCAACACTCACATAAACGGGGGAAACACAGCTCACAAACATACCCAGATCCTTCTCATAGAAGTTATATGTGAGCAGAATGGCACCTAGGCGTTCGATGTGCTCGTTTGTTGGTGACTGTGCGCCGAAATCGGACAAATTGGGTGAGATGGTTGAATAGCGTAGGTGCTCTTTCTTTTCGTTGCTTTCGCCAGGAGTGCCAGCTGGTGTGGCGAAAAGTGGTTGTGTTCTGTCAGTTCGTCGGCAATCCACATCGATGCGATGCCGCTCCTCGATGGTGTCTTGCCTCTCGAAAACTTCGGGCACACCACACCAGGTATCCTTGACTTCCTGATACTCTTGTCTATAATCATCATTAGAGGCACCTTGAAATGAGGTTGAGGTGATCGAACACACCTTTTCCTCTGCCAAAACTTCTCCCTTTCAACAGCGCTAGATTCCCAGTCGAAAACCCCGAGCAAGAAAGGCCATATCTTCTTTCGCAAGTTGCTCGTGCTGATGCCCCTCCTGAAAACTTCTCTTCTGAACTCTTCGACTCTGATCACCGGTTTCCCTTCCCGAATCAAACCAGCTCGCCCTACTCTTTTTCATTCACAGGTTTCTCTGGATTTCTAGAGCTCTTCGGAGTAGGTAGATTCGCAGTCGTGTGCAGTAGCTCAAAAATACCAAGAGACGATGCCTCGGATTCGTTATCCGCATATACCGAGGGTAAAGCCTGTGCTTCACGTCTCCTAGCTCTCTCTCCCTCCTCAGCAACAATCCTCGCCCACCGTGCCAGATAGACTCTTGCACTTTCAAATTCACCGACACCGCCTTTCTCAACCCAGCTACCCCATTCCCATTCTCCTGGAGCACTGACAAGGCTTTTAACGGGGTCCGGTAAATGTGGGACAATAGGTTTAGCTAGTGGGTGTGAAAGAATGTTTTGTGCTGCATGGCGGGTTGCTCGTGTGATATTCGAAAAGCTTTGGAAGAAAGCCATTCTCGCTTGAGAAGATCCTTGAGGGTTTCCCAAGGGGTTATAGGATCCTGCAGAACCCAATGATCGATGTAATACGGATGCGTTATGTGAATACGCAGCATTCGCGGGAGAATGTGAGTTTGAGTTTGAGCTTCCCGAGGTGGATATTGGTCTGGGTCTGCGATGTGCAGGTACAGGTGAATGGGAGTTTGCAAAAGATGACTGAGCAAGAATGTCATCTACAGCATCGTCATCGAAAATCTGGGTTGTATGCGTTTCGATATCCGCTCTCGAGGGATCAACGAGGAAGAGTGTGGGTTGAAGGGTCGAACGAAGAATATGGGCATATTGACGTAACCGCGAGAGGAGATCTTCGCCACCCCATGAGTTAATAGGTTTTGATTGATGTGAGATTTGTCCTGGAGGAGGTGGAGGGGGGTAAGTCGTTGTTCCTGGATGGGGTGCTGTGGAAGTTGACGCAGAGGTGAATGGGACATTGTAGTTGGGGCTGCGAGCGGTGGCTGGAGAGTGGATAGTAAAGGATTTGGATTCGTCGTCGTGAAAGTGAAGAGTTGGGAGGGTATCGCCATTTATGAGGTTTATACCAATGGATCCATCTTGGTGGTTGTCAGTAACAAGGAACAGCGAGTATAAAATGACGTACACCACGAAGAGAGGGACGGCGGTTGAACAATTAAAGAGTAGATTGAGGTCAGAGGTACTGAGAACGCATACGACTCTGGGCGTTGAGTTGGTAGATCAATAAGAACAACATCTGTCGTCGAGAGTTACTCAGCCTGTAAAAGAAGAAACAGATCGACTGTGCTTACCGTCGTCTTCTTGGTCCTGTAACGCCCTCTCTTCAATCTTGACAAACTTGTCCCATTCGGCACTTCCTTTCTCGTTTAACAGCGTTTCCGGGATCCAAGCCAGGAGATATGTCGGATTTTGTGACTCCTGCCCTTTGATAAGATAGGGTATACGTGGATTGCAACATAGGATACGTACCCGTTTCACGAGAGCAACAAATCCTGGAATATTATCTCGTGCATACGCGGTTGGATTCACATAAACCTTCGACTTGCTATAAACCAATTGGAACCTATCTTCCTCGGTCGTGTGCGCTACAGCGCGCGATGACGACGAAGATCCAATAGTATTCGGGCGGGTTATCTCAACCATGGAGTCGGTCTTTGCGAGCCAAGGTTAGCACCGATCTAGCAGACTGTCTCAAGGGACCAAAAGCAGAAAAATGGCTCACGGAGGTAGATAAGAGACTACAGTCGGGAGGAGAGGGAGAATTTCGGTCGCGGACGACCATCCGAAGTATAGACGACTTATAAGAAGATGATCTCAGGGGTTGCTCGACGCTGCGGGATCACTGCGCAGTGTACAATGACTGGCGTCCATCCTTCAGCACCGATGTCATCGCACGTGACTCACTCCGTCAAAATCAAATGCACTTAAGCTCAGCGGACGAAGATCGAAGAAAAAAATGGTAGTCGCGTCGTCGTCATCGAGGAATAGTACAAAGCATTATCTAGCTTCCACCCCAACCATGCTGTGAAATTACTTTTGGTATGACCAGACGTTGCGGAGGACTGTTAAAGTAAATTCAGGGCCAGAGTCTAGCAGTGTGTGTGGGTTTACGCACGTCCAGCCTTGGTGGCGAGCCTGTTCAGCGAATCGTCGCTCTCGCCTTGTGATCTGACCTGACCGCAGATAGCGAATGTTGTCGAGGTGGAGAGTGCCCGGCCGTTGGCATCGACATCAGCAATGCTGATTTGGACAGAGGCGTGATCCTTGGAGGTGATCAATCGGTCTAACGTGGTTGCGGGTCAGTGGATATTCGCGTTCAGAATGTCGTTGGAGGGGGAGGTTGGGATATTATGACGAGGGAGAATGTACGCACTGGTGGCGGCGCATTTGCGGGGGACGTAGAGATCGACGAGAATGCCCTACAGCACAAGATCACTCGGTGAGTATTTTAGCATAATATCCTGCAGTGTTTGGACGCACTTGGTCGTTTTCCATTTTGACGTTGAGGAGGGCTTGGGCTTTGCCGACGAGTATGAGGTGGAGGACGGTGTTATCGTCCGTGGGAAGATGGCATCAAGAACTGTACAGTTGCGGAAATTCACTGTGTTTATCATTGTAAATACTGCAGATAAGATAAGAATGTGTGGTCTATTCTTAGCCCCCTCTATTCGCTGTGACTACGCCGGGGTCGAAGCCTTTTGGAAAGACTTGACGAACGTTGACGTTAATTCTCGTTGATTTAATGTACTCTTCGTACGGCGCCCAACATTCTCTTTCTTTCTCTGAGAGTGCATCTGACCGAAGATGAGGAGGAAGAGTACCCTCCAATATGCGTGGAACACCTGATAAACGTCATGAGTCGACACCTATTGCTGGTAGTGGTAGGTATTACTTACCGTGATATGCCCTTCTACAGACAGGCCCAGACATCACGACGACGTCGCCTGAGCGCAATAATATTGGCACGGGCTCAGTATCCCTGGTCTGTCCACCAATCAGGAATACAGCAGCACAACCGAGCCTAGAAGTCGCCCTCAGTGGCAATGAAGTTATTATTTGAGCAAAACTCACGAGATGGACACTAGCGGTGAAGTAGCGCAGACCTCTGACCGATCTACATGGGCCATGAGTGTATCCTTTTCCTGATAAAAGTTGACGATTCCGGCATCCGGTTCTACGACAGAGGCCTTTAGAGCCCTCGATTTAATTGCTAGAGATGGATACATACCATACGTCTCCTCCCAATACTTCCATTCTGGTTGTCCATCAGGCCATTGAATTTCTGTTCCGACGTAAACAGCATCCCAATCAACAGCCGCGACAGCTCTTCGACATATATCCCGTAGATTAGGATCTATATGACCCTTTCCCTTCGTGAAATCATATTGCTTCACACCCCAGTGGTAAAACCAGCCAATGTTTGCCCAGCGTAATTTCGGTAGAAGTGCTGATGGCGATATAGGCTGAGCAGTGGTAGAAGGTGGTGGTGGAGGCTTGGGTGTTGAGTTGATAACGGATAGGGTGTCGGAAGATGCAGGTGTGTTATTTATCAGTTGTCTGGGGCCCTTTGGCTCTGGTTCCGCATAGCTTTCGGTTTCTAAAGTTTGCGTGGCCTTGGGTATAATCACTTGAGCAGTATCAGGGTCAACCAGAGATCTCAAATGCGCATTCCAAACGCCTTCCGGGGGAACCAAGTAGTGGATATCGAGGTTTGTATCGTTAGGTTGTTTTGCATGATCAGCCAGAGCCCACCGAAGAAGCGCTGCCGCTGCTGTTCCTTGGACACAAAAGAAGGCAGAACAACCAACCCTGAGTTGACACACTTAATAACATTGACTTATTGATACATACATTAGCGCACCAGGTATGCTCGGTACAGTAATTGCATTGGTTCCGACAGCTTCATACTTCACAGCGTCAAGGCTCCCAGCCCACCCACCACGCTTGATTTCTTCCGCCCTCTCCTCAGTGCTTAGAGCGAGATCAAGCACGCCGCTCAGGTCAGGCGGCGGGAATCTCGCCTTGAATTTCTTCTCCGCAGCTCTGAAAGGCGTCCAGTCAGCCTCCACATCGGGTCTATTTCTCCTCGTCTTAAGGAATTGCTTCTTCGCTTTCCTGAACTCTGCAGAATTGGGATCGAGAATTGCAGCCATGGGGAAGGGTGCGGGGGCGGACGGACAACAGAGACAAACAAAGGCGGAAAACTGATGAAATTGATGCCGATGCCGAAGGCTCTTGTAAGTTGTCAGTGAACTTTCTGTATGTGATGTCGCTATGGCTGCCTGCTTCGTACGCTGCTCTTCGCGCAAGGCCCTATAGCCGTCTCTCCCCTCTCCTTCTCCGCCCGCCCCCTCTTTCCCATCGTCTCCTTCATCCGAGCCCCCACCGCTTCCTGTCTACTCCACCACCCCCCGAACCCGTCTTCTTCCACTTCTACCGTCACTGAAGACACCAAAGCCAGCCCACCGGCGCCCCAAGCACCTCTCGGAACTCGAGTATGGAAGAAAGTCAAGCATGAAGCCCAGCACTACTGGCATGGCTCTAAACTACTCGTGTCCGAAGTCCGCATTTCCGCTCGTCTGCAGTGGAAAATCCTCCACGGCGAAACCTTGACACGTCGCGAACGTCGTCAGCTCCGTCGTACAACTCAAGATCTCCTCCGCCTAGTCCCCTTTGCCGTGTTCGTCATCGTACCCTTCATGGAACTCCTCTTACCCGTCGCTCTCAAGCTATTCCCAAACATGCTCCCTTCCACATTCGAAGACAAATTCGCAGCAGAGGAGAAACAACGCAAGCTGCTACGAGTTAGATTGGACATGGCAAAATTCTTGCAGGAGACTTTACGCGAGTCCGGGTTGCGCGCAAATTCCCATATAGTAGGGAGTGATGCGTTCAAGGAGTTTTTCCGTAAAGTTCGGTCGACAGGCGAAGCGCCTTCTGCACAGGATGTTATCAACGTCGCAAAGCTGTTCGATGACGATTTGACGTTGGATAATCTTTCCCGACCGCAGCTGGTGTCCATGTCGAGATACATGGGACTTAACGCGTTCGGGACGGATAACTTCCTTCGTGGTGCCATTCGTTCGCGGCTTGTCAGCTTGCGGAGAGATGACCAGCTCATCAATCTGGAGGGCATAGACGAGCTTTCCGTCTCGGAACTCCAAGCTGCTTGCCAAAGCCGAGGTATTCGTACCTTTGGTGTATCCCCTGCCCGACTTCGCGAGGAACTCGGGACTTGGATCCAACTCCACCTCAATAACCGTGTTTCTGGCGTCCTCCTTGTCCTTGGACGTGCTTTCCAGTTTGATCATAAACCTACAGAGGACGAGGACGGAAAGACTTCCATCATCAAGAGTTTGGAAGCAGTTCTGTGCGGTTTGCCCGACAACCTGCTTAATGAAGCAGAGTTGGAGGTAGACGNCAAAGCGAGTTATAAGCAGAAGTTNGANGTNTTGCAGCAACAGGAAGAGCTTATTGAGGATGAAGAGGAGCAGGAACAGAAGGAGGAGGATGCGAGACGAGCAGCTAGGGAAGCCGCCGATTTGGAGGCTCGCACCGCCCAATCGCTGTTACCTGATTCTGAGGTATGCATTGCTCAAAATTAACAGATTATCCTCGCTCACGAGTGATTTTAGCTCGTCCCGGAGGCTCCCGAAGCTGACGATGCACGCATGACTTCCGAGCAGCTCAAAGAACTCGCCGAAGCTCTCTCCGTCCTCTCCTCGAAATCTTCCGTGCTCAAAGAACGCGACGAACTTCGCGCTCTCATGGAAGAGAACCTTCAAGCTGAAGAAGACCCCAAGTCTCCTTCTGGGGCTTTGACCAAACGTATCCGAAGCATGCTCACCAAGATTGACAGACAACTCGAGGAATACGATTCTAAAGTCGGAAGCTCGCTTCAGATGATCTCTGCCGATGCTCAAGGACGCATCTCTGTCGCTGATTTGGAAAAGGCGTTGGACGTTATTAAGCATAAGCCGGAAGAGGACGTCGTGCAGGCCGTCATTCAGAAGTTGGACGTTGACAAGGACGGTTTTGTCGAGTTGGAGCATGTGGTCGGTTTGGTTAAGGAGGAAGGACTGGGGATTTTGGTTGATGACGAGGCGCAGATTATTATTGGGCAGGGAAACGAGCTCAAAAATTCCAACTTGAAACCGCGCAAGGAGGATATTGTTCAGGATCAATAGAGCATAAATACACTTATCATCATCCTACGTAGTTACGCTTAGTACCATAACCCCCTCACTTATATTTACTTATTTACCTAGCTTCGTATAAACCGACCTTATAGAGTTGATCTCAACGAAGCATGGTAGCATGATGAACGTGAGGAAGTAATGAGATTAATCGTCAGAATGTCGAATGTCGTGCAATAATAGAGTACTATTGTACATTCCATCCAACAATATAATAAGTGATCGACCAGAGGAAGAGAGCAGATTCAACCAATGTGATTTTAACTAAGTAAATCGATAATCAATTAATCAAGTCCCATGTTGAGAGCGAGAGCAAGTTCGGAGAGGGAGGGAAGAGGGGGGAAGTTGAATTCCAGAAGCAGTAGCGAAATGTCAGAATTTTGTTCGCAAAAGCAAGGTGGGAGGGAGACGTTCATGTACTGCATCCAATGGAAGAATATCGTTTTGAAAAAATCATGAAGGTTGCACCCGCTGTTGTAACAGTGGCTTAACCTTGTCATCCGAATGTATCGAAAGTCTGTCTTTCAAAGCAGTCGCGTTCACAGGTGGCGTCTGGGATGGTTTTTCGACCTCTTCTGGTGTAGGTGCTTCGACGAGAACAAATTCCTCGTCATCGTTGTCGGACGTTTCTGCCCAGAAACGCCCAGCTTGTAGTGCTAGCACACCTGTGAGTGCAACACTGCAAATGAGGTTATTTGATGCAAGATCAAGTGTGCTTTGTCGGAGGGACCGAGGGAAAGGGTCTTTAAGCCCATGCGTAGGTAGAGAGTGGAACCGAGCAAGGATGTCTTTTAACCATTGTGAGGGAAGCGTTATAGCGCAAGTTGAGAGGGGACCCACTGGGAAGAACGGTGTATATGTACATCACGGCTGTCATTCCAAATAGGACTACAGTCGCGGATCGTCATTAGCGAACAGGAACTGGAATGGAGACTCGAGTGTTGTGAGGATACGTACAGATGCTACCTCCATCAAACATCAAATTGCCAGCTTGGCCATCACCAAAACTCCATAAAATAGTGGTACCGCCTAGGAAGAGGACGGCAAAGAGGAAGTAGAGGATTTCAGGAGGACCTTTTGTGAGAATGGAGTAGTAGGAGGCTGCTGTCCAGAGGTGTTCGTCCGTGACAGGAGACTTCCACAGGGTGAGTGAGTCGGCAATCCAGTGCGTGAAGAGCGCACCTAGAGCAAGATTTGTGAGTTTTGAAAGCAAGGAGGATTCGAGGACTTACCGAGGAGGAAAGAGGTGATACAGACAACGATGCCTGCGCGTGCGCCCATTGTAGTGGTGGGGAAGGAGCTGAGAGCGGTCGATCAACGTATCCTAGCGGCTTGGTGACCCTATTGACATTTCGGGAAACAGTTGCCTTTCCTGTAAATTACCATCAGCTCACTGCAGTTTCTCCGTTTTTCTGAGCACCCCACCACATCCCGACCATGCAGACTGCGAGATCTCTTTGCTTCAGACAATTAACGCGTGCCGGTCTACTAAGAAGGGCTACTGTGCAGTGCAAGAGGCACCTGGCGACAGATAGCAACAGCCCGGCGGCGGGGCCAGTACCTTGGTTTGTTGACCAGGAATATGAGCAGCCTCAGCGTTCTTTGCTTGAACAAACTCGCCCTACGCCCCCGCACATGAAGGAAACAGCACCTACGGCGCCAGAAGACGCACCAGAAGCAGTGAAACTAGTCCATGCAGCCTTGTCACAATCCCCGCATTTGGACTTGTCGACGCTCGTGGCCAGTCGNGCCCCCGAAATACCACCTGGTCCTCCCTTGCCTTTGAAAGCTCCACAAGGNCGACGTATGCGTGGGTCAACGTATGGGGGAGAATCATCNTTTGACGTACCCGGGAGTATTTGGAGTTGGACAGTCATGGCACANGTGGGCTACACCTTCTCNNTCTCCAACCTGTGGAGAAGTTGGCTAACAAAGGTATAGGTCAAAGAAGGCACAGAGAACCGAGGGGCCATTGAGTCAGTGGTGCGGGTAATTCGCAAAACGGTAAGTNCAAGAATGTNTTGGATTGTAAGTAATCTGACGTATGNAACCAGCTCACGGCTATCGAGCCTCCCCTCCCCNATTCCCCCCAAATCCCGACGGCGAATGGGCACTGGGTGGGCTATGGTGGATGCTGGAGACTTCGCGGTGCACGTGCTGAGTCGNGAAGCGAGAGAAAAATACTTTGGGCGAGATAAGTGGGCAGTCTGGTGAATATTGTGACGTCATAGAAAAAGTAGAAATCTACTGCACGAGACTATCTATCTGGTTTTCAGTGGCTCCTCCTGACGTCTGTGCCCCACCGTCTCGGTATATAAGCTGGAACAATAACCCANCCGCTTTCTTACCCAAACACTTATCGTATACTACTGTTAACAATGTCCCACACACAAGGTCATCTTGTGCGTATTTTCGCCTCGCGTTCGAGGGCAGCGCTTACTTTCGTGTCANNCAGGAGAAAGATTCTCTGGCTGCATTGCACCCAGAGCCTCGTTCGCACCATAAATATCCTGGGTCTGAACACACGAAAGATGAGGGCGGGGTTTGCGAGGCATATCCCGGCATCATCGAATCGTCAGACATCGACCCATTGCATCACGATCGGTTGAAAGGTATCGATTTCCTCTTGTATTTTACTATATCACATACGGANACACGCCTCTTGTAGAAGAGCAATCTGCATCAGCCAAGGTCACCGGTGGGCCGAATTCGGTTACTGGACTATTAGCTTCGGCAGCTAATGTCGCCTCAGGAGCCGCTAAATACGCCTATTCGGCCGCGGTGGGCGACGAGGCCGGCAAGAAAGCGGGGAAGGAGAGCGTCATGGGCTCTTCNAAATGAATCTGACCGTANNTTTTCCCAAAGGGCGACTTAAACGCAGAATATGANTGAAAGCTGTAACAATTTTGAATGTACTTGTACCGTAGCCATCAATTTCANTGTGATGCATTACCACGTGCTGGGAAGTTTTGTATAACGTTGTCGTGGTCGCANTTGCCTAATCTGCAACGCTGCGCACAGCTATACACTTTACCACCATGACTAGCCGAGCAGGAGGTCTCTACGGTGGCATTCAGTTTTCAGGAAAACCTCCCCCATCTTCTTCATCTTCGCAGATTTCACCTCCCCCTCNATCTACTTCCAGTCTTCGGGCTGACAAACCCAAGGCTCTCGAACCCNCCACNGCTCAAGCACCCAACGCGCAAGCCTCTAATGCCGACGTTCAGAACCAAGAAGCCTCAGGATCGACGGCACCNGCCGCCAAGCCCTCAGCCGGTATCTCCATCTGTCCTCCAAACTCCCGAGAATTCGTTTATTGAATATCACTCTTCCTGCCTTCTTTAACGATCCGCGTTTTTCTGGCCATATGCGGTCTTACTCTTCTCATTACCATATCGCGATCAATCTCGATTGCCCTTTGGATTAAAATGCGGGATTCTTTGTTCCAACAGGATGGTCTGCAGCACTCGCTTTCGCACCAGTCCGGCGCCCCGCTGCGAAACCCAAAACCTCTGGACCACGTATCCCGGTGGGTGCCTCCGTAGTTGGAACACCGGTTCCTGCCGCTACATCCACTGCGAATGCAAGCGTATCGTCTACCGCCGTGATTTCATCCACGGCAGTAGTCTTCTCACCACCAGTGATGAACGATGGAAACGCGAGCGGGAATCCGACTGGACAACAGCTTCCTGCTGCTGCAACGCAAGGATGGGGAAAGAAGGTCAAACCGCCTAGCATGGTGCTCGATGAAGACGTGAACGGCTTCAGAGCGACTCAGAAGAAGCGGAATGTCGGCAAGGGGAAGAAAAATAAGGTGTGTATTACCTTGATTCCATTTGATATTGGTAATAACTGAATATGATGGGTATATCAGAATAAGAACGCACCCGCTCTTCCCACCTGGGATCCTGTCGAGCAGTACGATCCTCTGCGACCAAATGACTATAACGAATACAAGATTTGGAAGCAGAAGGACCGGATCGAACGGCGAGAAAGGCTGGCCGAGGAGCGTAGAAGGGAAGACAGAAAGCGCTTCAGACGGGGCGGTAGTTACTCTGACAGTGATTATACGCATTCAGAGGATGAAGAAAGACCACGGAAAGCGGGTGGGTATTTCCTAATTTTCTTGTACGATCGCTGTGGCTCAATTCAAATCTAGGTCGATACGGGGAAAGCTACGATCGCTGGACTCGTAAGGACGATGCTAGAGACCGCGATCGTGACAGAGGACACGATGACGATCAGTCTATGGATTCTACTCCAGCACCAACGGTCAATGTTGATATGACAGGTGACGAAGCCTATCAACGCCGACTGGCCATGTCGAGAGGCGTTCGCCCCCCCTCTCCGCCTGCAGCGACTGTAGAAGACAACAATATTGCCATCGGAGAGGCCCCCAGTCCGCCTAGAGATGAGTCCGGAGAAGAGGCTTACTTACGCAGATTGGCTATGTCCACTATGCATCGTCAACCACCCCCAGCACCAACCCAAGTGAGAGCACCTTCTCCGCCTCGACCACAACCACCCAAGGAGAGGTCCCCTTCGCCACCACCTCTCTCATTCAACCCCTTTGCACCGCCTTCTGTTCCCCCACCTCCCCCTGGTCCTCCCGGTCCAGCTGGAGCGATGTCGGACGTGGAAGCCCGGAAAAAGGCGGCGGCAGCTATTGCAGCTAAGCTTGGCGCTCTCGCTGCACTAGCCCCTCCGCAACCTTCCACTTCACCGTCGGTAGAATCAAGTATGTCTCCTCCGACAGAAGAAGTACCCCAAGGGTAAGTAGCCACCTCTCGCTTTAATTCTTGTATGCAACCATTCACCTCTTCCCTTCAGCCGATCGGACTCTCAAAGTTTTGCACAACGCATGATGGCAAAATGGGGTCACAAAGAAGGTCAGGGATTGGGTGCAGATGGGTCTGGCATTGTTAATGCACTTGTCGTGGAACAATCTGGCTCGGGCTCTCAACAAGGAAAAAAGGGCAAAGGCAAGAACAAGGGCCACCAATTCAGCTCTCCAAACGCTCCAGGTGGAGCAAACCCTTTGGCGGCGAAGATGGGTAAAATCGTCAATAATAATGAGGACGTCAAAGGAAAAGAAGATCGAGAACGATTCGGAGAACCTAGTCGTGTTGTGGTGCTCACAAATATGGTCGACCCTGAGGATGTCGAGGATGAGGAATTAAGGGAGGAAATAGGTCGGTGGCATATCCTCATATCTGTACTACGTATATGCTAACTTGCCTTGCAGGCGATGAGTGCTCCAAGAATGGGACTGTTGAGCGCGTCATTGTCCATCTCGTTCAACCGCCGACCGAGAATCCCGAAGATGCCGTCCGGATCTTTGTCCTCTTTGCAGGACCTGTAGGAGCATGGAAGACGGTACGCGAACTCGATGGTCGATTCTTCGGCGGGCGCAATGTGCGAGCGCGATACTATCCCGAGAATTTATTTTCAAAATATGACCTTGATCGCTCTCTATCTTAGATTTACACCCCTTTTTGTATTTACATCCTCGTCTTGGTTTTCCCGTTTTTAAACATTTGATTGGTGTGTTAAGAAACGGCAACAACTGGTGGATAGCAAGAGTAATAGGGGAATTCTACATATACCGAAACTGATCCACGAGAACGTGACGCCTGAGGCCTGAAGCTGATTGAATCGTAATCAAGCCAGCGCTTCCCATTTTCTCCGCGAAATAGCGCAATTAATAAACACGCTTGAATGGAGGGACAGGCTTGCATTCGCTTTCGTCGAGAGTCTTGTCGATGACACCGCGGTACTCGAGGCGGACATCTGGGCTGTTGACGTCGGTCTGGTAGGACAGCGTGTGCTTCATCCAATTCTCATCGTCACGCTCGGGGAAATCTTCGCGAGCATGAGCACCACGAGACTCTTTGCGAGCAGCAGCAGCAGTGATGGTCTGAATGGCACATTGCAGGATGTTGCGGAGTTCAAGTGTCTCAACGAGATCACTAGAGAAATGTCATTAGAATAAGAGATGGAAAGTGAATGGAAAGACACTAACGAGTTCCAGATCATACTCCTATCTTTGATACCAACCTTCTCGAAGTTCTTGTAGATCTCGCGCATCTTGGTGACACCCTCATCGAGAGACTCCTGCGTCCTGAAGACCGCGGCATCAGCCTGCATGGCCTTCTGCATGTCGAGGCGAAGCTTGGCAGTGGGCTCAGGGCCATCAGACTGCCTGATCTTGTCAAGGAACTCGATGCTCTCAAGACCAGCCTCCTCGGGAATGGTCTTGTGAGCCTTGCCAGGAGTGAGAGTATCACGAATGTGGTGGGCAACAGCACGGCCGAAGACGACAATATCGAGTAGAGAGTTGGCACCGAGACGGTTAGCACCGTGTACGGACACGCAAGCGGCTTCACCAGCAGCGTAAAGACCGGGAACAACCTTGTCCTTACCCTGCTCGTCAACGGTGATGACCTCACCAGTGTACTTAGTAGGAATACCACCCACTAGAATAATCATTAGTAATCATGAAGAAATGACTTCGAAAGATGGCTTACTGTTGTAATGGACGGTGGGGAGAACGGGGATGGGCTCCTTGGTGACATCAACACCAGCAAAGATGGCGGCGGTCTCTGAGATACCGGGAAGCCTCTCACGGAGAATCTCTGGTGGCAAATGGCTGAGTTGGAGGTAGATGTGATCCTTCTCGGGACCAACACCACGACCCTCGCGAATCTCAATGGTCATTGAACGGGAGACGACATCACGGGAGGCGAGATCCTTGGCGGTAGGAGCATAACGTTCCATGAAACGCTCACCCTCAGAGTTGAGGAGGTAACCTCCTTCACCACGAGAACCCTCAGTGATCAGACAACCGGCACCATAAATGCCAGTAGGGTGGAATTGAACGAACTCGAGGTCCTGCAGAGGAAGACCGGCACGTGCAACCATAGCGTTACCATCACCAGAGCAAGTGTGGGCACTTGTGCAGCTGAAATAGGCACGTCCGTAACCACCGGTAGCAAGAACGGTCTTGTGAGCACGGAAGCGGTGAAGGGTACCGTCCTCCATGTTGAGGGCAATGACACCGACACACTCGCCGTCCTGCATGATCAGGTCAAGGGCGAAGTATTCGATGAAGTAGTTCGTGTTGTGTCGGAGTGACTGGCCGTAGAGGGTGTGGAGGATGGCATGGCCGGTACGATCGGCAGCGGCGGCACAGCGGTAAGCCTGACCACCCTTGCCAAACTTGAGGGATTGACCACCGAACGCGCGCTGGTAGATCTTACCTTCCTTCGTTCGAGAGAAGGGAACACCGTAATGCTCGAGCTAAGATGATATAAGTATCAAAAACACGAATGTGAGCGTAGAGCACACCTCAATGACGGTGTTAGGAGCTTCGCGACACATGTAATGGATAGCATCCTGGTCACCAAGCCAGTCGGAACCTTTGACCTAAGGCCGGGTAAATATAATCAAAAAGGGACGGATGATGTCAGTACTCACTGTATCGTACATATGCCACCGCCAATCGTCCTCGGTCATGTTCTACAACAGACACATAAGCATGATTAACGCGTGAAGCATAGTCGAAACCTTACACCAAGTGCAGCATTGATACCACCCTGAAAGCCTCATGATCAGCTCCGGAACATGACGAGTGAAGGTAAACGAACGCACCTGGGCAGCGACAGTGTGACTTCTGGTGGGGAAAAGCTTGGTGATACAAGCAGTCTTAAATCCAGCTTCTGCGAGACCGAAAGCTGCTCTCAGTCCAGCACCGCCGGCACCACTTTTAGAGTCGAATCAATCGAGGGTCTACATGTGAAAGCGGAGGATACTCACACGACCACAGCATCATACTCGTGCTCAATGAGGGGATATTTGCCAGACGACCAGGACTGAAAATCAGGTGGGTGAGAAAGGAAGGAGAAGGACGGAACGGGTGAGACGGAATACCTTGACTTCCTGGGCCTTGACTGGGTTTGTCGCGACGACTCGGGCGACGGAGGCAGAGGAATGGAAGGAGCGTTGGGCGCGGGACACAGCCCTTGGAAGAGCCTTGTTGAGCATGGTGGACGAGAGATGGAGGAGGAAGAGAAAAAGGCGGAAATGATATTCTAGGCGGGTCCTTCGATCGCCAACGAACGCGACCCATTCCGGCCAATCACATCCTCGTGATTTCTTTCTCACTCCCGGCTCGGCTTTAACAACGCCCTCCGTCCCCCCGTCCCTCCGGATCTAGTCCATTTACTTCATTCTATTAGTCTTTCCGTACTCTACACACAATCTGCTACTGTACAGGATTCATCGCATTGCACCCAATGGATCGCTGTATCCCGCGCTTTCCTCCCGAGTCGGAGTTTGATCGCTCGATCGCTCGTTGGTTCGCCTCAGGTTCCTGGACGTTGGGGGAGGGGGCCGCGGTAAAGCAGTCGAAGGTAACGTTGTTGTTCCGGAGAAACTTGAGCGCGTGTAATTCCACGGTGCTAGCTTCGGGCCTCCTCTGACTGGTGTCTCCGTGTTTGCAGATGCTGAAGCTGCTTGGGCTTGGACAGGTAGCCTGTTCGGCAATGAGTCCGCCGGACGATGGCTGGCTGACCTCTTTGGTCGCGAATCTATCACAGGTAGAGGTGCAGGTGGTGCCACCATTCTAGAAACACTTGGCGGACTAGACGGTTGAGCCGACGTAGCAGTCGTTGCTACCCCTTGTCGAGTCGCTCGTGCTCTCCTGCGCGAAGTCTCCTCTTCTCCTATTAACCGATCCCCCTCAAGCTCCATAGCATCGCTGATTAAAACATCCCGTATATACGCAAGAGACTCGATTGCCTCGCGTTTTTCCTTCTTCAGACGATCCCTGTTTTCCGTCTCTTCCTCATCCTGCAACAACACGTCCACAATCCATCCCAAGGAATCTCCTATTTGTTTATCCCGCGTTCGCAGAGTATTGATGTCGCGTTCCATCTCGAAGCGCGTCTTTGGTTCCCAGGGTGGTCTTTCTTGCACTGGTCTCTCGTCTTCCAAGGGAAATGCCATTTCAACCTGATTCGTTGGCCTCACCAGCGATGCAGCCAGATCCGGAATATTTCGCTGATGTCATAGGAGTATAAATCTCTGATCCGTCGGGCATCCCGAAATCAGCAGCTCACCTTCAATTCGGTCAAGGCACTGGAAAGCGTTTTGTTGATGCCTAGTGACTCTCCGCGCTCCATCAAACCTCGTGCTATCATCTCTGGTAAGCCCATTGAAGGCGATGTGGCGAGGCGATTGTGACCATAAATGGGACTACCATCTCGACCTGGAGTTGATGCCACCTGATGACGAGGCAGATGACCTCTCCCAGACCCCCTAGGGCCTTATAACAGAAGGAGCAGAGGCTGGCATTTCTATCGGTATTTCTAGGATGGTTCGGTTCTCCAGCATGATTGAAGCTCCGGTTGCAGGGTATGGAGCCAATTGAAGGGCCAGGGCTTGTCGCAACAAAAGGATGGAGTGGTGGGGAGTAGAAGTACTGCCAGTAGGAGGTGGGGGATATCGCAAGAGCATAGTTAGTTGCCCACTGTAGTCGGCGGGAATCACTACACAGATCAACGTTTCAGGCAGACGAGAGGTTGGTGTCGAAATCACGACTTACGTTCATTTCGTATTCGTATAAGCATCGCAACGCAAACCCATTGTGCGAGGTCAAAAGTGGGATCACAAGCAAACAGTCCATCCCACAATCTCAATGCATCCGGCATACTGAATTCTCTGGTGAACAACATCCTCAACCACCGTCTAAGCAACACATTAGATCCTATCAAATGCAAGAAACCCGAATCTCCTCACATTCCGTATATCTGAGGTTCTAGTCCAGACGCCTGAATGGCACTGAATAGCTGTGGATCTGTCGTTCGCAGCAGAGCCCCTTGAATCGTGTTGCATGTATGCACAATCGGCGCAACATACGGCTGCATTCCGCCTTGTCCTTCCTTCACGTCAAGGCGTACATGAGCAGGAAGTGGCGAACCCCTCCCTCCAGGTCCACTTGCATTTGTATTAGCAGCCGCAGGGTTTGCGGCGTCTGTTCCTGTGCATGATTTGGGTGGTTCTTGCCATTCGTACCATCTCGAAACACCTCGCATGACGGCGTCAAACAAAGCCCAAGCATCTGCTGCGACCCAAGAAGAGGAGCATAGTTCTTTGAGGGTAGCATCAGCATTGATAGTTATGCCCTCTTGTTCCTCCAATAGAGCATCGAAAGCAACAGCGTGATATAACGGGGCCAGGAGTTCATGCATCCCTTTAGAAGGTAATCAATGACAGCCTGAATTCCGCTGAATGGTTCATACCTTGACGATATCCGATCAGAGGATGTTGCACAGAAAACAGAAAGAGGATGTTGGTCAATTGTGACTGAACGTCTGGTCTTCGAAAATACGCGATATCTGGAAATCTGTCATCTTACTTCAGTTCGACCGCTAAGGCGGAACAAGCCAAAGAACGACCGCAGAGATACCTACGTGCGTTCAACATCTTGTAAGATTGTCTTCCGAAGTTCGACCGATGCAAACCACTCATTCCAAGGATTCTAGGGAACAGGGATGAAACAAGAAACAGGAACAGTGTTGAAAATCAGACTAACCTCGTTATGCAAACTGAGAGGATTATTAAACTCCAAATTCGAGGATGAATCACTCGACCTCAGCTGCATACCAGCCACAGCCGACATCATAGAATCTACCCCTCTTAGATTCGGATGGGAAGCACTCTTCGAAAGACCATCATTCTTCCTCTTCCACTCTTTCACGCTCACACCCGCCGTTCCTGGTAAAACCAAGTCTGCGTCATAGCTCCCATCGGGAGCTTTCATCTTGTCTAATAACAAATCCTTGTATGCTTCCCGAGTCGTTCGTATGACTTCCACTAGTCCATCCGCACGCACAGGAGACGTTTCAAGCGGTTCGTGTCCTAGCAAGAATAACTGTGAAGATCAAGTGGTCAGGTTAGGTGGTCGCCGACCACTGACGCCAAGAGACACCGCACACCTTCCATGCAATACTCCTCCCAGGTACTCCAATAGACCCATTCGAGGGAATCGGTGCAGGAAACAACTTGTCCCCGAGTGNGGCATCCTTAATCTTCGCCAGAGTCGTACCCTTGTTGAAGAAATGGTCATAAGCCCTCCTAATGATAGTATGACGTTATCATCTTTGGTCCGAAGATAAACACTAAAAGCGAGAACGAGTAGACTGACTTGACCTCAGTCAACGAGGCTCTCGTAGCCTTGTCGTCCATGAGTCTCCAAGGCGGGTGTAGTTCAGTCCAAGATGGAAAGTAATCAGAAAACCTGTGTCATTAAGTGCTTGACACAAATGATCTAAAGCGGAAAGCTGAGAAGATAGATCAATTGCGAGTGGATCTCAGGGTTGCGCCTCATGGCATCGTAAACTAAAGTGGGCGCCCTCTATCTTGTTGTGAGAAGGGAATAGCAGATATATTATTACACCACCACGTTGGCCGCAGCGTTATCGAAAATTAAAATACAGAGTCTCTTTCAAAATGTGATGGTACAGAACTTGCTACAGACACCTAGAAGTAAACTCGGAGTGCATGGCTCATAGGTGCCTCACTAGGGCAATACGGACACTTCACGCGCCTAAAGGTCGTGGTCAATAAATCACTCGGAATTCATACTCCATAGGCTCACCCTCCCGCTTTACTCAATTTGTGCAAACTGTCTTTCGAAATTACGTGTCCACAGACCATCATCATTGGAGGATTCTGATCTGTAGCTTGCTCTTTCGACACTGGACAAGCAAATATCGAGTGATACCTGTTCTCCGCAGGAAGAGGTATTTCAATCTGAATTGCGACCATTAGCAGAGGTCACATAGGCCAGTAATAAAGGCTCACAGGCAGCTCGTCCTTCTGACTCCATTCACTCTTCCTCTCGCGCATAACCTTCCTCCCTTTCTCAATCCGCGCTAAAGCACCCCCGCCACCGAGATCACCTACCACTCTCAGAGGCACCTGCCTACTCATCCCTAGACTGGCACAATACTCCTTCGCAAATAGAGGCTCTAGATCAAAGTGTAATTTCGGTGATGCCAAATCAGCGTAAGAAGAGACTTGTAGTTTTGCTAGAGGTAAAAAGGCGACACATGTCATCAGCCTAAACATCTCTTGCTCGTGTTCCTCGAAGAATGGCTGCAGGCACTCCCGGGCATATTGAATCGCCGGAAGCGGGTCAGGTGGATGTGTCGACAATAGGAGCCGGATGTATTGTGACCGATGCAGGTAGAATTCCAGAGGAGAAGATCGGGCATTCAGGAATTCCCGGTGTTCTGTGGCCCAGCTAACACCTCATGTTAGCACAACACAAACACCGAGCTGACGGGTGGGGCATACGCAAGAGCAGGGCTAATATCTTGAGCTCTGAGAGCTTTCAAAATCCTATGTAGCTCTTCAAACTGAGCCCTAGTCTCAGGCGGTATTGTGATATCAGATTCCTGAAAAAGTAACGAGTTAAAGCAATGGTTGATCTTGAACGTAACACTCACTTCTAAGAACGTCTCCGCGGCCTCGAATTGGCCTGTTCTTAGGAAGTGAAGGACTATAGTACGTTCTAGTGCCGCCCGAGAGTCTTCAGAACAGAAAAGTTCTGAATACGATGGCAAGGGCGTTGTGAATCGCTATGCTGAAGTCAGCCTGAGGATTCCTCAGAAGTGGAGGACACCACACACCTTATCCAATGCTTTGCCAAACCGAGAGGTAGCAGAGTACACTTCCTTCTGCCTCTCGTCAATCTCCTTCTTCTTGGCTTCAATGTCCTGCGCAAGAGCAACGAACTGTTCGGGGCTGAGATCACCGCCCTCTAATGCATCCCTAGCTCGTTGCAGTGTCTGAAGTAAAGAGTCTAGTGTATTCGATATTGAAGGTGCCTTCCCTTTCGCATTTACGAGCTTCTCTAATTTAGCGAGCTCTTTGAGAGGAGCATCCATCGACGGAATACTGGTAGTGTGAGCGACTGGGGATCGAAAGCAGCAGGTGCGTCAGGATTCAGGGATGCCGATGTGTCCAGAGTTGGCCAACTCCGGAGCCCGGCAGGCGGCCCGAGCCTTCAAGACCTCCGACCGACCTCCGCCAAATTATTTCAGATCCATCACTCACAAATGCCTCGCTTTTTGGTTGGCGATGAACAAGGTCAAATCAAGTCCTTGGAGTATTACTCTGAACCTTCTGGGGATGCCGCAAAATACAAGATAACGACATTGTCGCATCAGGCTGTCCAAGAGCAAAAAATATCGATACAGAGGATGGCTTTGGGTTCCGACGTAGGGGGAACGAAAGCTGTACGTCTTACAAACCGGAATACGCGCAAGTCCCACTGAAGGAGAATAAGAGCAGGTTTTGTCAGGTTTCTCCAACGGGACCGTGGCGTTATCGACTTTTCAAGAAGACGACAGCGGAGAAAGATTAAGAACTATCAAAGAGTGGAAGGATTCTCGGTCGAAGCCAGGTGGTTCATACGTCGGCCTCGCTACCCATGAAAAGTAGGGATACACTCCTTTATGGAGGATATAATTGACATTTTTATAGGAACGTCTATTCGTGTACCTCGAATGGAGCTCTTCAGCTCACAACAATTTCTGACCTCGACTCCGAGTCGGATCCGGCACACCAGCGGACCTACTTGCCTATGCGTCTACATGACTGGAAGCTATCTCCGGACGCGAAAACTTTTACCTACGGAGGAGATGAAGTCGAATTGTCAGTCTGGGACACCGAAGCTGCCTTCAATCCTCGAACTGAAGATCTCAATAACTCTGCGGCGGCCTCTAAAAAGCGCAAACGGAACAACGAGTTATTCCCCGGGGAGATTTGGAGAGCAAAAAAACGTCCGTGTTCCCGGTGATATGAGCCAGAGGCATCATTCACGGTATCTGATTTAGGTTGCTAATGATTCACTTGGCCTTCGACAACCCGTCCGAATAACTTCGATAGACTGGTTGTCAACAAACTCATCGACCCATCATATCGTTACTGGAACGCAGCTAGGCGATGTGCGTCGTTACGACACAAGAGCGGCTCGTCGACCTGTTACAGATTGGAAAGGTGTTGCTAAAGTTGGAGGTGTTCAAGTCGTCAAAAAAGGTCTTTCAGAATAGTAAGAGCATCCTTCATAGGTCGTCATTCCTTTGATCAAGAGCATCTCTTCTAGCGAGCTCTTTATTTCTGATCAGGGAACAAATCTTTTCTCCGTTGACTTACGGAATGGGCGAGTGATATATGGCTACAAAGGTCAGCCCCAATGATTAGGTATAAATCAGCATCTCACATTCGGACAGGTCTTTCAGGAGCAGTGACATCCATCGCACCTTCACCGGGCACCATGGCATCGACAGCTAATGATCGATTCACCCGCCTGCACTCTACATTCCCTCCACCTGCCAAAGAAGGCCAGAATCTGGATTGCAAGGGCAGTGTTGTTGAAAAGGTCTACGTGGCCAGCGTGCCAACTGTTATTCTTTGGGACGATACGGCAGAGGAAAGACAAGGACCTGCATCGTCGACTGAAGAGCAAGGAGACGAGGTTTGGGAAGACATGGAACAAGTTGGCGAAAGTGATTCAGAAGAGATACAAGGAAAAGGCAAGCGTAGACATTTATCATAGCAAGTTACAACACGATGCAAGCTCAGGGACTACAAGAGGGTTCGAACATATTTGTATCTAGTTCTACTGGTTTCCGATCTCACTCTTCCATGTGTGGGCCTTCTCAAAACCATTCATACCCATCTGGTCTATAAACAGATATCTGACATTAACTTTCCGCGTTCGTGAGGTGAGAAAATATTGCTTACAGTCAAGCAAGGTTTTCTGAATCTCTTCGCGAGTTGTCATCACAAACGGCCCATACTGGAATACAGTCTGATCAAGAGGCTCGGCTGCGGCCTAGGCGGACGCTCAATTAGTGGAAAGCAATTATTGGATGGTCCAATGTCCATACCAGAACAAATTCAGCGCCATCTTCTCCTGCAGTAAGCTTCACACCAGTCTGGCCATCTTCTGCCGACAGAATAAGGGTATGGAACGTCGGATTGGGCATCGTCTCATCGCCAACGGTGATAGCACCCTTCCAAACTATATCCCAAGTGAGCACTGGCATCTAGAATGACACTGGACCGCTTACGATAGATAAAGGCAGTCCAGCCAGTGGCTGAAAGAAGGTGAGGCATAGTCCTGTTGAACGGAGAAAAATAACTTTACGTATGTCTTGGAAAACCGACCCTCTGCCTTTGAAGGTGAAGTGGAAGTACCAGCAGCCACCAAGAGGCCTGACAGGCGACTCAACTCCGTGACTTTTTCCGCTGATTACTTTGACTTGAACAGGTCCATCAGGTCCTTCTGGAAATGCAGTGGGTATTCTACATCTGTTTGAGTACTTCAGCATATCAATAAGAAGACAAGACATACTGATCAGGGCCGAGCTCTTGGTAAGAAGGTTCCTGAACGACGATGATTCGAGCATGCTTTATTGAACACCAGATCATTTACGCACTACCATCTTAAACTGATACCAAAAATTAGTTGAGGGCATTTCCAGGGATTGAAATTCTAACGAACCTGCTTCGGGAGATCGACCCACAACTGGAGCCCACGGGGATCTGGCTTTCCTTTGGCATGAACTGGCATCTCAGCATGAATAATACCCCGGCCAGCGCACATCCACTGAACGCCGCCTTGATCTAGATTGCAGTCAAATAAGAAACACAAATGATCCAGGATATTACCCAACACACCTATTGTGCCTTTGTGTCCTGCAGAATCTTCATGCCGACTAGACCTAATTGAACGGTTCGTAGGAGGCCTCTAATCGCGTCATGTTTCAGGTGACCTACCCTTCAAGCATGTAAGTGACGGTAGCTTGCCCACGATGTGGGTGGTCAGGAAATCCCTATTTATGGTGCCTGAACAAAGAATCGAATAATTAAGACGAAGAAACGCACCGCTCCTTCACCCACATGGAAATGATCCAGCATGAGGAAAGGACTAAGGTTCCGGAGAGTCATCGAACCAATGCTGCGACGAACACGAGCCCCAGCCCCCTAATCCAACGCAAACTGAGCTTCCTTCCTATCAACTACGTTTCAAACGAACCTCAGGAGTTTCGGCAGCAAATACTCTCTTGACAACAGAGCGAGAAACTGAAGAAAGCGACATGTTGAGTGACGCAAAGTCTACTTGTTCTTGTGGTAGAAGAGGTGACTGAAGAATATAAGCGAGATTTGAGCACGATAGTGATCCAGTAGCGAGGGTTATGAGGAGCAGAGTACGTTTCCACATCACAAGTAGCTTCAGAAGATGGCCTTTTAAGGTCGTCGGCCAGGTCGGCTGTTTGTCATCGTTCCAAGACTGACAAGGAAGATCATTCAGGATTGTCGAGTTAAGTCAGCAAGAATATGCAATTGGTTACAGAAACTATTTCCTGATTGCGTACTGGGTGTCCCGCGCGTGCTGACCTGGACTGACCCGTTTGGCCAATCTAATGCTGTGACTTCCACTTTGAGGAATGATATCTCACGACTAACAACCAATGACGTCGTGTGCGTAAGTAACAATGACTAAAAATGCAATTATACAAGCGCAATATTGCAGCTCAGCAAGATATATCGCGACCACGATCTGAAGATGAAAGAAATCCAACTAAGCAAGGATCAAAATTATGATTCAATTACATTATATCTCTTAGATAGACTCCCAGATTCTCGCGAGAGTCGAGCGCGGACCTGTGTTCTGACTAGCTTTCTCCTCTAGGTATTGCCGTTCCTCCTCTTCAATAGCCCTGATCCCAGTAACAAGGTCAACTTCCTTGTAAGGGATGAGTTTGGTCCTATAAAACAACTTGTAACCCAGCCACAAGAAGAAGTAAATGGGAATTCCGATGTAGTTACTGCATCACTTTGGTCAATGGCATGTCGTTCCAGTGAGCACCGGAATAAACATACGTGATGAAGTTTGCGGTATTCCAGGGCAGGAAGGTATCAAATCCTTTGAAGATGGTGATGATTATGGTGCTGATGAGTGCAAACCATGCACCCCACGGCTGCATAGGCGCTTTGTATGGGAGATCATCTCTGCTCATCCCATGCGCAGTGAGCGCCTTCATGAACCGGCTTGTAAGGTATCAGCAATTACACAAAGGTGTAAAGGAAGAGGGACATACATGTGCGAGTAAAGTATGGACATCCAAGTCAGAGCACCGAACGTGGACACAAGGTTCACAAACCATCCGAACACTGACCGGATTAACTCAGATTTTAGTGGAATATTGAAACAGAGCCGCACCTTTTGCGCTGGATGCCTCTACATTCAGATATACAAGAGCACAGAAGGCTGTGCAAAGAAGTAAAGAGGGCCAAGGAACGCCCATCCGATTCACTTTCTTGAACAGAGTAGGTGCCTTTCCTTCAATCGCAAGGCCGTAGAGCGTCCGCGAGCCAATGTACAAGTCAGAGTTGGCGGCACTCATAACGAAAACAAGGATAGCCGCGTTGACGATGTGGTTCAAGACTCGAATGCCTACCTGGCATGAAAGATCAGTTTTGCGTTGAGGCGCTGAGATCGAAAGAGGCCCTACCAGAGTCGTAGCCACGACAAAAGGACTTGCGGCTGCACCCGTCTTGGCACTCGTGGCAACAAACAGACTTCGATCTGTGCTTGGGACAATAAGTCCAATGACAAACACCCCACCAACGTAGAAGACAAGAATCCGGAAGAATGTCCTCCTAATCGCAATTGGGATGTTCTTTCGCGGGTTTTCTGCCTGGAAAGAAATCTGAGTATTGGATGCATCATTAAAATTGAAACCATACTTCGCCAACCGTAACACCAATGAGCTCTGTGCCAATGTAGGCAAATAACGCGTTGGTAAGAGTGGCCCAAAATCCTAAGAAAATTGAAAGGGATGTGTCTTTGACCTGGTCAAGTAGATATTTGCCCATGGGGCCATAGGATCCCCTCCAGTAGCGGAAGCCAAGTCGGTCATGTTTAGGGTTTCCACCTAGAGCTATATCTGAGTATACAACCTGGAAGAATCAAAACCGGGCTGACCGAGATCAATTATGATGCCCATGAGCAAAAGGCCGATCAGAGCTAGGACTAAAAAGCGGAATCAATCCACCGCTCCTTGAAATATACATTCAGACTAACCCTTGATACTTGAGAACCAAAACTCTAGCTCTCCAAATACCCGGACACCCAGGAAATTGACCAAGCAGACTTGGTACTGTCAGCCCGCGAGTGATGACAGATTGGGCTGCGCTACTACATACTTGCGACGATAAAAATAGCTACCGGAATATCAGATATGAGTGTACACTGTAATCAGAAAACAGACGTACTCATCCAGATAGCAATGTGAACCGATCTCGTCCAATATTGAATGACGACTCCGGCAGCATTAATGTTATTTGGCGTGACGATCAACTGAAATTGCGCCATTCACGTCCCTTATCGCCTAAATATAGAGAATGGGCGCTCACGTATTTGAAGAGATAATTCCACCCCAGCGCAAAACCAAGCGCTGGGTCAGCAAACCGCGTAGCGTAGCCAGCGAAACCCTTCTTGTGTGGCAAGAAAGCCGCCATTTCTCCGAGCGAAACCATTACAAGATAGCACACTAAACCGACATACATGTAGCCCAGAAGGATACCTGTTATAAATAGCGTTATCGCTTGTTCGTTTGTCGGCGACCAAAGGAACAAACCAAGTGGACCACCACGGCGAAGCGCTGTCCCCGATCCAATGATGAGACCGGTTCCTACAGCTCCTCCCAGCTGTCGTCCGAGGATCAGGTTCTGAGAACTAGTTTAAAAGTCGAAGCTTTAACACACAGCTATCATAGATATCTGTCGCGCCTTCAGGCCTCTATGCAGCGTCTCTCCCTGAGGTGGTTCTTGATACTCAGATTGTTCATCATAGTCAGATAGGGACGAAGTTTGCACTTCCTTCTGAACTTGTTTTTCGTCGTCGGACATGGCGAAGTGGGGAGGGCCCGTGCAAAAAGCAAGGGAGGGAGCTAGAGAGGGAAAATCCACCTGGAAGGGGAGTACGCGCAGCTACTTATGCGCCCTTGGAATATTCGCACAGCTATGGCATAAATCCGAGTCTCCGCATCCCCGTCTGTGTGACAGAGTACCGTCCCTGCCAGCATGAAAGATTTCAGGGAGATGTTATGCCAAGACATTTGACCAGATGGCCAACACTGCCGTCAGGCTCTTTCATACGCGTCTTATTTTAATGGCAGTTATATCAGACCCTGGCGCAAGCATTGTCTCCTTTACGTGCCGTAGCATACGGAAACTTTTCAAGTTAATGTTTGCTGAGCTGCTGAATAGATCCACCAACATCTGAGTTCGACAAGCTAGATCGAGAAAATTCAATTATAATACTGAACGAGTTGACTTCGATAAGTGGTTTTGGAATGCTTACTGACCAGTATCAATTATCAGTCTATCTATACCAGTGAGGCTTGAGAGCGGTCGAAGCAAGAATCAGGGCCGGAAGTATCCCACAACGGGGGTATCTTGTGAAGCCCATGTGATGTAAACACGTTATAGCAGTCCGAGTGATGCGCGATACGGTCTTGCAGTCCAACTGAGTGTCTTTTACGAGCAGCCAAGGGAAAAGCAGAGTGCCAAAAAAACACCACATTGAATATATTCGGCTATCTTGAGCGATCACTGAAGTCTTGGCCGGTTCAGCTGACAGTGATGAGCAGTGAACAGAGTAATCCATATAGAGGTATCAGAGCTTATGTCGGATCTCCTTCTTGGCAATTCTAGCAAACTGTGTGAAAGGTACACCGCTTGCAAACCTTTCCGCTTGAGCTATAGAACAGATAATCATCATCACGCGGGATCTTAGGGCATACTCACGCTGCTCACCATAGCTTTCACGCAGATTAACAGCATCAAAATCGTTCTTATCGTTCATTCCTGCCTTGATCAGTTTCTTGGCCGTCAATACTGCTGTTTGGTCTAGGCCCTCGAGCTCAGCCTTTAAGAGGTTCCGAATTTCTTTGTGGAAGGACTCGACAGACTGTTGGGGAAAAATCTTGCTGGAAACAATTCCGGATCATTCAATGCAATGAAGGGCTGCGATAGTAAGAACGAACTTGATAAAACCGCATTCTAACAATTCCTGTGCTTCCTTCTTTTCCCCCCAAATCAACATTTCGTTAGCCTTTGCAACCCCCACTGGATCAGACTGTCAGGAAGAAGCTACATTTATTTCGGTATAGACTCACTCCGATTGGCGAAGCTTGCGCTGGCACCGCCTTCAGCAACAATTCCTGACCATTGAAAATAGTCATTACTTCTAGGAAGTTCCGAGGGCAACAATCAGGGACCAACCTAAAAAGGTAAATGGCGTCGACATCCACATGTTGGGCATTGCATAAATGAAATCAAAGAGACCCAAGAGCGCTATGAGAGGTAGATTGAGCATGAATGTCGTGGCTGAGAGGAGATACGTCCAGTGAGATATATACCTGCAGTGATCCCTGAGACGCTGACTCAGTGCCCGTTTTACAAGACATAAGCTGAGAAAAGCGTACCCATTACAGGTCCATTTAATGCAGCTACGAGAATCTTTCTATGGGAATAGAGCTGTGATATCCCAATCAGTCAGGAGCCTGCAGAATTTGACCATAAGAACATACAGCTTTACTGCAGTCGAGAGTTGTGAGGGCCACGTTATTGACAAGGGATTTCCGAAGGCTTCCTAAACTTTCTAATGCCTTCTCAGGAGACTTCGATCGGACGCTCGTGCCTCTAGGATTGCATGAGTGTTATGTAGAATCAATTCATATCTAAGAAATGCATACGCGCAAAACCACTTCCCGGTCGCTAGAAGTAAACCCATCAGCGACCACATAGCAAGGACAAGAACAAGTAGCTGAAAGAGAGAGTATGACACCTTGTAGGACAGTGACTACCACGTCGTCTCGCTCATCTATTTCCCTCAAAGTATTGGCGAGAACATCGTAGTCTGTTCGTCTATGCTTAGTACCTCGTTGGCTTCAAAAGAGTGAAGTGGCTAGTCCATACCCTCAGGTGTGAGCGCGTTGAGAGTCTCAGGTCGATTGAGCTGAATAGTAGCGATGCCCTCGCTGATATCAACAGTGATATTGCTCATCTAAGCGCTTACACTCGGAAAAGGGAACAAATGGTTGGAGAATGAATTCCATCGGTGTGGATGGGAGAAATAGGCTGGCCGTGCTGACTGTGGGGATTCAGATCATGGACCCTGAACAACGGGCTCGGTAATTTGAGTGACCGGGCCAAACTCATGCTAGTTAGGTCAACTTAGGTGGAGGGTAAGCAGATGATCCTGGGTCATGATTGTCATAAGAAGCGTTAGTAGGTACATGGGTATCTATATAAAACGATTACAACACTCTTGGAGGCATTGTTAAGGTAGATCAGGCCCATACAGACAAAACTTTTTGTACATTATTTCGAAGCAACTCATCTTTGCCTGTCGCCTGCTGTAGTCTATTCGTCAACTTTTCCAGTGTTGAGCGTATGGCTTCCTTGATAGTTGCAAGGTCATCCTCGGAGGTGTTTTTTGTGAGCTGCAATAATAGCGAGCACACGTTGATGCGAACCTCCTGAGGGTAATTGGCAGGGTTATCGACATTTCGAAGAACAAAAATCAACATGTCAAGGCCATGGCGAGGAACATGTAGTTTAGGGCGGGCGGACAGGGGTGACGCGACGGCAGGAGAGCTTACATCGCTTGTCGGCGAGGTAGCGAAGGGCTCCACTGAAGATTGTGCTACTCCAGACGGCATGGGTTTGCTCAGCGCCTTCGCAACTAGCTGACCTGCCCTTTTTTCAGTAATTCTTAAGACAAATATTAAAATCTGTGTTCGCCATACCTCCGTCAGAATGCATAGAAAGGAGTGTCAGAGCTAATACGCTCTCGTTGATAAGCACGGGATAACGACCGCTCGAGGCAAGGAGAGATGCCAACGCATCTGCTGATTCTTGCGTTAAGACGAGCTGTGTAGCGATCTCTCGACTTCGTTGTCGCTCTTGAGAAGGAGGTTGGTTGGATGGTTCTACAGCCCAAAGGGACCGAATAGCGTTGACCAGCACCCGGGTACCCTCACTTCTGACTGGCACGGACTCGGTACGCTTAACCAGTGCGAGAATCTGCTCGAGGCCTGAAAGCGTTGTGGTGCTCTGAGCTGGAATGGTAAGGGCAAAGGTATGCTCGACTGAGAAAAACTATAAATCTTGGTGGATATAACTGAGATGTCAGATTACACGTACCGTCAACGCTGCAGAGGTGTTTAACTACGCCTATCGCATTCAACTGCACTACATCAGCCATCCTATCGGACCTCTCATCCCAGATTCCGCTGTCTCGTAATTGCCGGACTACGTCGCTGCCTCCCAAAGCTTTGCTGATAATGGGTGAAAAGCCAGCATTTTGAGCTAGATTTTTCAGAAATCCAAGTACTGCATGTTTAACCTTGAGGTCCGTTTTTGTTGATAAGAACAGAGGCGATACGAGTACAGGCGCCAGTGAGTAAGGAGCAGATAACAGGGCAGTCGCAGATGAACCTATACCTCTCGTTCAGAAGGCAAAAATTCCGATCATTAGACAAATCGGTGCTTACTACGACGGGACAGATTGCCAAGAGATAGAGTGGCAGCAATGATCAGGTCATCCCCTTGGACTGTGTATGTTCGCGTCGCCAGCTTGGGATACATAGGATCTAATCCAACTAACCATCCTGAAGACAAACCGACCGCCTGGCTGAACCTGATTTGAGTCGTCCCAAAGGACCTCTGAGTTCCTTTCTTCTCCGGCAACTTCTACAATAGCTTTCACCAGTGCGGCCTTGCACATTCCAAGGACCTTTTCCCTGCGCTCTCGTTCGCTATCGTCAAATACCCCGGAGTCATTCCAGCTTGGAGGGTAATCCCCTAACTCTATGAAATCAAGGATAGTTGATAAGCATTGAGCCCCCGAGTTTTCAGCAGGGAAGAGGTAGTCGCGGGCTAAAGCGATGCGGATGTCTTCAACATCTAATGAAAGCGACTCGAGGAGGGTACAAGCATCTTCCAGGACATCTGAGTCGCTCTTAACAAGGGTGGCAAGCGTCGGAGATCCAGCAAAGAAGCAATTGGCAAGGGGTTCAAAAGGAGGAATGAATGCTGACAAGGACGGCGTCAACAAAGGTAGATCATCGACGCTGAATATTTGCACAGCTAGAAGTCCACGATAAGATCAGAAAGAGATGAAAGACGAATGCGACTTGAATCATACCTTCGTTTCCAACACTTCGAAGCTCGGATACAAGTCTCCAACCCCAGCTTGATATCGTGCTGCGCAGAGACCATTCCTCGTCAATAGCTTGGGGGGCGCCCTTCGGAATACTGATCCAGGACCCGGGAGTGTAGATCTGCGCCACAAGTCTAAGTGTAGTTTGGCCCGCTTCTAACGAGTTTAATCTAGTCTTGACCTCATCTAAGACAATGAGTACCTGGTGGCTAGGAATGAATATGTACCGCGTACCATAGTCCAAACTCGCATTCAAGAGGGCTCCAAGTGTTATCCGGATCAATTTCAGCTCGAATGTAGTGAGTTGATTGTTTGGACTTGTGTGTTGGATTTTCTCGTTGTAAGATTCTAGGAGTGATAAAATGATCTGGATGACGCTCGCTTCCAGTAGATGTGATCGGTTTTCGTCTGAGGCCGCTTTAGTAAGCTGAAGAGTAAGACTTCTTCAAAGCTTACTATCATCAATACAAAAGTTCGCAGAAACGCGTATAAGCTCTAGAACAGCAGTAGCTTTGACATCGGTCGGAATCGGGGTGACCTTCATTGCTGTGGTCAGCAACAACTTGATCGTCTGAGGAAGAGTTGTTCGACCCAGCAGAGTACGGTTATCCACTAGTAAGAGGTTAGGAGTCGAAATAATGGCACATCACGCAGAGCAGGCTACCAACCAGGTCCATCTTGAGAGCGAAGGGCATTGGCGAGAGCCTCAGACGTCGATTGCACCTGACGCCAAAGCTGTTCATCGTCTTGCTGCGCAGACTGGGCGCCTAATGCGCGAAGTGTTTGTTCGAGCGCAGATACGTCTGTCATACTTGGAGAGTCAAAAGGGCAAGATGGTCAAGTTGTGGCGAGAGAGATTACAAAGGCAAGACCGAGCTAGCTAAGTAGTCAGGGGCAATATTAAGTACAAGGAACCTTCTGTTATGAGCTTTGGCTATGGGTGGCTGTGCAATATATATCGATTGATTGTCCAAACTTAGATTGACACAATCTAACTAGATCTAACCTGAACTTGCTCATACTACTCGTCTAAGTTAATTAGTCGCCGATTCCCTCTACTTCACCTCATTACCCCACTGAAGGATGGTCAAGAAAAACAAAAGCAAATCCAAGGCTGCGCCTTTGCCCCCAGCTCCAGTAGCTGACCCTGTCGATGATGACCTCATGGACGATCTCCTGGCACAACTTGATTCAAGGGATCAGACAGTCAAGCAAGAGTCTGCCGCTGTTTTGGATGAGATTCATATACAGAAACAAGCGGAACAGCTAGAGCAAAAGCCGAAGCAGAGTGCAAAAAATCGGTTTCAAGCGCGTCTGGTGAGTTTTTCCCTGGTCTTCACTCATTAACAACTGATCAAACTGAAGGGCCAAGGCAAGGAAGGCTGCTGCCCTGGCTCAGAGTATCGTCCCGGATGATCCAGACGATCAAGCACGTCTCGAAAAGGAGGCGAAAGACGAGGAAGAAGCCATTGATAGAATATGCAAGCAGCGTGGACGCCGTGTATATCAGGTCAGTCATAAACCTGGCAAATTTCTTTGCTAGTGGGATGTCTGATCTTGCCAAGATCAACCCAGATGGACATTGTCTGTTTTCCGCAATTGCCGACCAGCTGACGCTGCTGGGGAAGCTGCCCAGCTCTCAAGCAACTTATGCCACCATGCGGGCGGCAGCAGCGAGCTACATCGAATCCCATGTCGACGACTTTCTACCTTTCCTACCAACTACGGATGAACCTGATGAAGGATCTGGTCTGATGTCGCCTGAACAATTCCAGCAGTACTGTCATTCCATCAGGTGCTCGTCTGTTTGGGGAGGGGAGCCCGAAATTTTGGCTCTTAGTCGGGCATTCAGAACGCCTATATACGTAGTACAAGGCGGTGTACCACCTATCGTCGTGCACGATCCGTCAGGCGACGCGAGCGCCAATAATGTGATCACACAGGATGGAGTTTGGCTCAGCTATCACCGAAAATTGTATGGGCTAGGTGAAGTACGTGTAATATCTTTCATTCCAGCATGGTCATAGCATTGATAATATAAACAGCACTACAACTCGCTGAGGCCAGCGCCCCCGTCATGAGCCATTGGGAATAGGTGATCCATTTTGCGGTGATATACAGCTGGGAAACGAACGATACAGTGGATATCCGTGTAAAATGATTTCAATTGTTCTCAGAACAATAAATCGTCATCTTCGTGCCTCTGTCGGCTTGTTGATGTGATTGGTTGTGGGCGATCTGTCAGATAATCTCGAAATGCGTCTGAAAGACTCGAGTACGGATCGCCGGCTTTCGATGGATCAGGAACGTCGTCATGGTCAGATTCTGCCCCGTTTTCTTGCTCTTCACCCTCGCCTTCCTCGCCTTCCTCGCCTTCTTCTGGTTGAGGAAGAGGCTTGGATATCGAGGCTGCAGGAGGTGGATCTGGCCTTTGAGCACTGGGCTCCTGGGGTCCAGGCCCAGCCACGACGATGGGCATATCTGGTAGCTGAGGTCGGGGCAGGGCAACTAAGGTTGCCCGTGAATTAGCGTTTAGGGCAGGGCTGTCTATCAGAGCCTTCCCAACTGCGTTTCGGATGAAAGTCTGTGGAGACATTAGGCCCATAACCCGTCAGGGTATAAAAGACAGGAAAACTCACTTCGGGATTCTTGTGGTAAATACTGCCAATAGTGCCGGTGTGTAATAACAATTGGTCTAGTGCACCTCTATCCATCCGATCGGAGTCGGTCGTAATAGGAGGCTTCTCGGCTAAAACGATTTCTCCTGCGACAGAAGGATTGATGGCAAGCATCCTCCAATACATGAATCCCCTATCCCTAAGGTCAGGATTATCCACGTCCTCTGTCGCCCATTTCAAAACCTTGTGAACGAGTTCCTTAGCGGACTCTGAACCGGATTTGTAGATAAAGAGTTTCACAGCCGCCGTCAACAGCGCCAACTGTACCTATCAAGGAGTGTGAGTACAATTCAGGGCTGTTGCGAGGATCGAGCCAACCTCGACAGCCTCATTCAAAAAGCCGTCCAACATGACATCAAGCAATTCATCCGCGTTGTCAATCCTGTTCGCGTATTGACCCAGGATCCAGACCATTGCTGCTTTAGATTCCGGCTCGTCTATTAGATCTAAGTGACCACAAAGTGTCGGTATAACGCCTTCGTATTTTCCGGGATATCTTCTGAAGATGTCCTTAATGACAATGATAGCCTCTTGAACCACATAAGACACCTTGGTTTCGAGCAAACTCAGCAAGGCTTCGATGCTCTTGTCCGCTGCCGGCTCCACTTTGATGGCCAACCGTCCAATGGATCTCACCGCTTTGCGAACAAAGTCGATGTCAACCTCGGTGGCATATCTAAGTTGTTGCCTGTGTTAGCAAGGATGTGGTGACCGGGAGCTCATGCTAGGGTGACTTACTCTTGTAATTCTGCAAGCACCTCGGATGCATTCTCCACTCGAGCCAAGCGATACATAATTTCCAGTTTCGCGAGTTTGACATAAATGGGATCGTTGTATTTGCAGAAGAACACCCTGACGTCGTTCTTTAGCACAGCGGGTCGACGTTGGATTATCAAGAGAATGTTTCGTAATGCAACATATTGAACTTCTGGACCGGACGACAGGAGAGTAACTGGTAGTCAGGGTGTGAGTATAGGAGTATACGGCATATCAAGTGTTTCATTGCGTACCAAGTGGTGGTCCCATCTTTCGACAACAAGCCTCGATTAACTTCCGGTCTTCCATGTAATTCATCAAATAGAGGAGAGCCTTGATAGTCGTCAAAACGACCGCTGAGTTTGCATGCTGTAACTGAACAATTATCCGTTCAGACATCTGTTCTGCATCTGCATGGCGTTCAGGGACATAGCGCAATAGCGAGTCAAGTATATATATTTGACCCCATCTACGACGCGTTAGTCAACCGATATCAATGACGAAAACACACAACGTACTCTGAGCTCTCTTCGAGCGCATGAAGAAGTTTATTCGCTGTGGCAAGGTTGAGCTTGAAAATGACACCATCTTGTCGGTCGCCAATTTCTGACAGAGCCGCCACCGCATTAGCCACAACTGTTGCATTGCTGTCCAACATGAGATCTCGAAGCATTTCAACAAAGCCTCCCTTCTCCGCTTTTCGTGGGTCGGCAGCGTAGAGTTTTGCTACACAGATGGCGGCCGTCTTACGAACGTACGCATCTCGGTCCTTAAGGCAATGGCGTAGGTTTTCTGTGAGAGCCTCGGTCACGACTGGGATTGGTATATACGACATCGTCCGTATTGCAAGAGCACGGATGAGAGGATTTCTATCATTCACGTCCTGTATTTCATTAGCCATTGAGATGACTTCCATAGATGAGCTTACTTGGAGGAAGTATGGTATAACGAGGTGGATTTGGTTCGGTCTTGAACGTCCATAACTAATGAGGTAGAGATACACCACTGGTAGCCCCTGAGTGTTTGAAGCAGAAGATCCATCTGATGAAGGTGCTTACTTTTCTTTATTTCCAGCAAGGGGGTTCCGAGGCATTGGACCACATCATTGAAAAGGGGAGACACTGGAGACCAAGAGATCAGGAATGGAATGTGTTATATTGCCGTGAAGGTGCTCACTGTCATTCCCCATTGTGATATTGGCAACTATTCTCTTCAGAACTGTCTTTCGCTTGACAAACTTTTTATCCTTAGCCTCTGCAGCTTGCAACTCGCTACGAAGTTCCTGGCGACGGCGTCATAAAGTGATAACAAAGTCACTGTGGGGTAGATATACCTCAATCTTCCCTCTCTGGAAGAACTTCGCATCCTGACCTGGTTGCGCCATTGCTAGGCGTACAAGACTCCCAAGCCAAGTAGTCGAGAATTAGAGTTCACTGGGGAGTATGGAGTTACGGAGTGATGATGTTAGGGTACGCGTGTGGGTGTCATCCTGATGCAGGGACCCCTAGTGATGGCCAGTCAATCGGAAAGTTGGCTTTATGTAAGAGGACCCTCTCTCTCTGTGACGTTTAGCCATGGGCTCAAAAACCCGTTCAACTCTGCTCTCAAAGAGCGCACTTGGAACTTCGTTGCACGGTCATGTCGATCTGGCTCTTAAGCGCCTCAAGGCATTATCTCGTCGCCTAGCAGCTATTTCGGCTACGCTGAGTGAGGAAGTCAAAATCTTGAACCGGCTGTATTATAAAGGCAAGAATCAACATAGAATCTCCCTGTTCTGGAGGCATGTAGAGGAAATTCGAAGGCTTTCCCTGCGAATACATTCGCTTGACCTCGCGGGAACTGTAAATCGACTTCGCCATACGTTCTACAATAGTACCGATTACACTAAGTGGGTCGCCAGTCCATATCTGCTTGCAATTCAAATGATGTAGATGAACGCAGTTCAAATATCTTGAAAGCTTCGTGGACTCATGTTCCTCCGCCAAAAGAATTGAAAACCATCTTGCGAAACAGTGGGTCAGCGCGTCGACTATTGTTAGAGGTCCGTCCTCCAATAAGCCGAGGGCCGAACTTGACCGAACTTACTTCTAATTTAGGCTGATAAAAGGTTCACGAGGGCTTATTGGTTCGTCAACCCCACTTGATGAATTTCTTCGAATAACAGCAGCAATAGCTCATTCAAGCAAGCCATGCAAACAGGAGCATTCCTTCAGCTAATTCTCACACTATCAGCAATCGTCTGCAGATTGCAAGCCCTCAATCGAACGCTGTTGGAAATAATGGAGGAGATACCTTCGGCCGTCTCAGAACTTTGTGCTTCACTTGAGGTCAGGCCCTATGCCATCTGTTAATCCATGAAGTCCGCTGATTTAGTTCTCAGCATTCATCCTCCGCCTCAGTACCTGCCCCACCGATATTACCTTCTAACACACCCAATCTCCCTTCTCCGGCGGAGATTGATCTTTCGCAGGAGTTGGAGGAAGAGCATCGTGACCCGGAAATGTTGCCGGGTCGGAAACTCAACAGGACAGTCAAAAACCCAACCAGTGGTTCAGAAAAACAGAGTGAGTGTATTTGGTGTTTTCATTACACCCAACTTGCTAACGACGTTAGCAATCCATCTCGAGCCCAAACAGCAGCCCAGTGCCTCGCTCAAAGTACTAGAGCATACTGCGGTCACTGATAGGAACAACGTTTCTGAAAAGAAGAAGAAAAGGAAAAGGAAACTAGTCGATGAAATAGACGCAATATTCGGACTCTGAATCGCAGCTCTGTTGGGTATCAGAAGAATTGGTATCAAACCATATTTCGCATTGCAGTAGTCTCGGATCAAGAGATACAACAGTTGAAAAAATGCAAACTACGGAATGTAAAAGAAGAGCTGTTCGAATAAAAGCTCGCGAGACGTCGAGTAGGTTGATGAACGTAAAAAACAGTCCAAATGACAATAAGTAAGGTATCTTGCTAGTCTAAAAAGTCCCATTGCATTAATTGGCCCCGTAAGAATAATTTTCCCTTCGAGATCCTCACCTCGTTCGTTCATTCCCTCATCGTGGCTTACAGCAAGAAGAAGCTGGCAGCAGCAGCGGCGAGGGCGACGATAAGCTTGGGCGAGGTGGTCGCAGCACCGCTGGTGGATTGGGAAGCCGAAGGTGCTGAAGAAGCAGCAGATGCGGGGACGCTGGAGGCAGAAGGAGCAGAGGCAGCAGAGCTGGGACTGGTGTTCGCGTTGTTGAGAGCATTACCAATATCCTGGGGGATCATCAACTGAGAGCCGTTGGCGTTGCCGAGGTCGACGGTGCCATCATCCTTGATGGTATTGGGGTTGGCGGCCAAGAAGTTGCGAGTGTACAGCACGTTCTCGGCGACCATGGGCTGAGACCACTCAGGGAAAGATTTAACATCAATGTTACCACCCCAGTTAGAGGCCACAGTGTTGTTCATGGTCATGTTGGTGGTGACGGCGGCGTAGGCAGAGATGTCAGGGTTCTGTAACAATCAAACACTCAGTTCATCAATCAGGTGTGGTGCAATCATTCACTTACACTTGAGGTCCAGCTAGACATCATAAGGGAGACGGATGTACCAGCGCCAGAGTTGCTAGGCGGGTTGCTGTGCAACAAGATCAGCATCACATTAAGAGATCTATCAATCTCTAGCACTCACATCATACCGAACATTCCCTTCTGGCAGTGATTGGGAACAGCACAATGGAAGAAGGTAGGGTTGGTGTCGTTGACTACCTGATCGACTGTTGGAAAACCAACGTCAACATCCGAGGACGCCAGAAAGCACTGGTTTTCACTTACAGACGAAGTCCTTGAGCTGGATTCCAGAAGCAAACGGAGAGTCTGAGGTGGCATTGCATGGCTCCAATGTGTTGGACTTGGTGACGGTGTGGTTGTTAGCACCCCACATGAACCTGACAGTATCACCGACGGAGGCGTTCACAGCGAAAGGAACGTAGCGGAAAACGCCCTGAGTAGGTGCAACAATGACGGTGTGGGTAACACCAGATCCAGAGCTGCTGCTACTGCCGCTGTCGTAAGTCGACGAGGGAGGCGGGGTCCATGGCTGAGGAGCATTGCCGTATTGTGCGAGACATTCTAAGAGGACAATTAAGCGACCATGGCTCGGTTGTCTCGCAAAGGTATACTTACGGGAGACGCAGTCATTGTAGTTGGAACCACCGTTCCAGCTTGAGCTTCCCCAGCTGGAGCTTCCAGAACCATAAGAGGGAGTCTGGTATGATTGCCAAGCAGCAGTCGAAGTCGAGGCATCAGTCATAACGCTGGTGCTCATGTCGGCCATGGTGGAAGAATCCATCATCATGGTGGAAGAGTCCATCACCATGCTGGATGAGTCCATGCTCATGCTCGAATCCATGCCCGAACTAGAGCTCATTGCCGAACCATTGTCGACGGCAGTGGACCTTTGATAGGGAACATTAGCATTGAAAGGAATAGCAAAATCTTCAAAATGTGTCTTACATGGGCTGGGATCCATCAGTGATGGGTGTGCCATTAGGCGCGGAAACGGCGGGCTCATTGATGGCGCTGTCCCTGATACGATGGGGCAACGCTTGGGCGAATCCAGTCAAGAGAGCGGCGATGAGAACGCGAGAAGTGATCATTTTGGAATAGCAAGAAAGGAAGGATTAACGAAGTGATTGAAAAGATTGTCGTTGGGCTGAAAGCTGAAAAAGGCCACTGAAGGGCTGCTACTCGAGTTTCTGATCAAAGAAAGGTCGATCTGGAGGTTTTCGTTAACGAAAGACTCGGAACATGTACACTTAGTGGCTCACCTCGCGGAGATCTACTCGAACGAAGAAAAGAGAGAAAAGAGAACGAAAAGAAGAAGCCGAAGGGAAGAAAGGGGTGAAGAGACCTTGGCTTCGAAAGCTGTTGTGTCTTTATACGACAACGGTCATGGGAAGATTGGAACCGTCATGGAAACAGGTATCACAAGTTTTACTTGAAGATCCACTGTCCTGGTTGAAAGAATGTACGTATGGACCATGATCTTGAATTAGTTCGCCGTCAGCATGGCCATTTTCGGATGGATACCATCAATCACTGCCCAGCAACTCGAGTTTTGATTATGCCAGGATCTCCGAACCGCCTCTAGCTTCGGCCAATCTGTTTCACCTCCGTCGAGCATTGTCAAGACCTTCAGCGAGCATTGGTCGAGATAGCTGCAGAGGAAGATTCAAAGTAAAAAGGCTAATAGACTTTCTCACACTGGTTGCTAAGTGGAATCAAGCAAGCTTATCTGCATTTACATTGGTTACATGAGCCTATTCATAGGCAAAACCGAGCTCACCGCGAATGTTTGGTCAAAAGGATTGAATGCCACAACATCGCTTCGTATTTTTAAAGCGAGCTATGATGAATGTCATTGATGATCAAGACGAGACAGTATATTTCGGAAACAGGGTGAAGCCTCATCGACATCTGCCAATCAACGCTCCAGTTGCAACCAACAACATATCAATCATCACCGTCATCACCGTCTGCCTCGTTGTGGACCGGAAGGCAACCCCATACGAGGCTGTCGGGTGGCTGACTGAGGGACATAAGACGAGGATTCAGCCTGGCGTTTATCAGTCTCCGAAAATTGTGGAGAGTCTCTCCCTCCATCTCTTCGCCTCGCTTCACGCATTGCCTTTAGGCGATCAGTTCCGCGCAGTTGAGATTGAGCCGAAGTTGATTCGGATGATTGTGATGCAGATGACAACCTTTCATCACCTGTCCTATTTTGTCTGATGCTGTTTTTCACCGCGGAGAGTCGTGCCTCATCATGCTGAGCATCGTCAGGCTCTGGTGATACATTGGCCATTCGACGCTCTCGTTCGTCAAAGAGCCAGTCCGGAAGGTCAGCAGGACTGCGAGCTTGAGCAATATGATACGCTTTCATAGCTCTTGTCAAACGTGATTCTTGCCCAGGTGGTGTCTCTGTGTTGCTCGGTCAGACGTGCACTGGAAGAGACTCGACAAACCTACCCTCCCCAGGGAATGTGGCAACATTAGCACTCCAAGCCTTGCTAACGCTAATTGTTAGAGCGCTGGCTACATTTGACACTGCATTCCATATCGCATAACCATCCCCAGACGATTCATCAATCGTGGCCCTGCCTGTTTTTCATCAGAAGTGCAGTTTGAACGATAAAAAGTAGTCGTACGAGCGTTTAGTCGGACATAGGGAGTTTCCGCCTCGTGTAAATCTTCGGGGGACGAAGGCGCAGGAGATGGCTGACGAGGTCGGGACACTCCAGGACCACTTCGAGGGTTGGAGGTAGGGAGTAAAGGAGGTCTATCCCTTGATGCTGAGCTTCTCATGTCGCTTTCCTCGTAAGCACGCGGTCTCGCAGAAGCAGTACGACTGTGCCTGGGAGACGATATAGCGCGTGGGGGCTGAGAACGCGAGCGTGCATGGGAGGATGAGGGTCCAGTGCGGGTACGAGCAGATGAAGTTGAAGTTGAAGGCAAGTCGGGAGGTGGGTTATACGGAGAGTTCCTTGGTGCGTTATGTGCCTTTTGAGGTCTAGGGTTTGTTGGAAGGCCAAGCGGGCGAGAGGAAGCTGTTGCCGGCAACATTTCAATGTAGTTCGGGTGGGAGTCAAGACGAGAGATTCATAGCGTCCACAGTAAGCGATAACNAGTATTTTTGTATCGGGGGCACATTGGGATAGACATGGATACAGCAGCACATGGGAGTGAATGTCATTCAGGATGCGAACTCCTGTTTGATTGTTGGCCGTCGACTGGCGTCAATGTTTATCAATTCTGTTTAATCTTCGTGACAGCGTGACCACCGGCTCATTCTGTCGCCATTGTCGTGAGAGGGCTGAAAAAAATGCCGCCAAAAGTCTGTCTGGCACACCCTACATCCTTTGGTCACCCTTTGCCAATAGGACAGCATGTTCACCCAGTGTCGCGCCACATCGAGTCGTTTCGCTTCCATCTGGAAACGTCATGCGAGTACTTCTACGAATGCTAACAAGTACAAGATCCTTGTCGTAGGAGGCGGTGCGTTAAATGGCTACGAAGTTAATTCTCCCATATAGTGACATTGCAACCACCCATATCCAGGCAGTGGGGGATTGGCAGCGGCGAATCAAATTTATAACCGCTTTAGGGCTTCTGGCAAGCGATTGAACGACGGAGATGTAGCAATTGTTGACGCAGCGGAGTCCCATTTCTATCAGGTGGGTGTGTTTGAAACATGACTACTAGAAAAACTATACTCATATCGTCTCAGCCAGGCTGGTATGCAGATATCATGTCAGCATCATCTTTTACACTCAAACTAGGATCGCAGGACTCTGGTTGGCTGTGGCCTCAAGCCAAAAACGGATTTCCGAAAACCTCTTGCATCGCTCGTGCCCAAACACATCTCATTGATATCTGATAATGTCAAGTCCTTTGCTCCCGACAAATCAACTGTTACCACGACATCTGGGCAAGATCTGTCCTATGACATTCTCGTCGTGGCTGCAGGCCTTCAGATCAATTGGAATGCGATCAAGGGTCTTCCGGAGGCACTCGCAGACCCGAAGTCAGGTGTATCTTCTATCTATTCATACAACACCTGTGACAAGGTTTGGGATGACATTGAAGGACTTCGCTCCGGGAAAGCGGTTTTCACTCAGCCAGCAGGCGTGATAAAATGCGCTGGAGGTTCGTCTTCATATTTACAGATTGTTGTGTTGGCACTCAACCTTGCTATTTAGCTCCTCAGAAAATCATGTGGATGGCCTGGGATCGATTTAGACGTACTAATCGTAGCGAGAAGGTTTCGGTGGATTTCTTCACGGGGATGCCGACAATGTTTTCTGTGAAGAAGTATTCTGAAGTACTCAACGCGCTACGAGAGGAAAGGAAGATCGGTGGCCACTTCCAGCATAATCTCATTGCCGTGAATTCAAACAACCACAAAGCTACCTTCCAGAAATCCGATGGTTCCACAGTGGAAGTCGATTACACTACACTTCATGCCACCCCTCCGATGGGTCCCTTGGAATTTATCAAACAGTCCTCATTGGCAGATGCTGCCGGTTGGATATCTGTAGACTCGGGTACTCTGCAGCACACAAACCCAGAATATGCCAACGTATTCTCGCTTGGAGATTGCTCTTCCCTACCAACCTCAAAAACGGCGGCAGCAATAACTGCCCAAGCTCCCGTCCTCACCGAAAACGTATATTCCTTCGTTGAGAACGGACAAGTGTCCAGCGCACGCTATGATGGCTATACCAGTTGCCCGGTAAGTTTCCCATACATTCCAATTGGCAAGATAAATCTCAGCTTTCCATAGCTCCTAACAGGATATGGTGAACTCTTGCTGGCTGAGTTCAAGTATGGTCTTGAGCCCAAGGAGACATTCAGTAACTTTGTGGATCAGGCAAAAAGCCGCCGCGCCTTCTATTGGCTGAAGAAGGATGTCTTTCCCTACGCTTATTGGAATTATATGGTGAGTCATGATAGAGCACTACTGAAATGATTCAGCCTCATGAGCTGTCTAGGTCAACGGCCGGTGGTTTGGCGCCAACGGGCTTTCTCGTCCCTCATATACCTAATGACATTACACCCATCCATTTCTTCACCTAGAAGTAGTATTCACTGTATATAATCTTCTTCGTGCAAATCATTTAATGATCGCCGCTCGTGGTAGCGTAACGATCCTCAAGGTCCTCTTGTCCGCCAAAACCGCCCTCATAGTCATTATCCTGGTTTGGTACGGATTCTTTACTCTTCTCCATCTCTTCTCTTATCCTACTCTCTTTCTCCATCTGTGCCTTGATAGCAGCAAACTGCTCTTGCTCCTGTAGACATGGAATGTTTGACTAAACACACATACGCGATATGACCTTTGCCAACCTTTTGGTGAATGTAGCGAGCTTCCTCCGCCTGCTCCTTTTGCTTCCATGTACTATCCTATTACGAAGTTTAGCATGGATCTCTCGATGAAAATAGGGGCTATCCACCTGAGAAGTAGCTCCAGACGACATCTGAATGTAGTGCAATTCAAGTTGGAGTTGGTATGGTCGAAGGAATGCAAGTTAACGTTAGTCCTAGAGCCGTTTTCGATGGAATTAAGCTGCGATTAGATTGGCGCGCCCAAACTTGATGCATTGATGACGTCATACGCTGCGGGCACGTGGACGACCAGCGAGAGGCACGTGGCAGAGACAGTCCTGGACAGTGGACACGCTCGCCGCTCTTTGTTGATTGAAATTGAACTGCTCGATACAGTCGCCAGATGATGCGCTTGGACCTCTCACAACTTTAAGAACAATCAAAGCTCCTAAAGATCGACCATGACTACCAAACTCACCTCCGCTCAGATTGTGGCCCTTGGCGAATATCTCAACCCGGATTTCGATCCAAGCTCTTTGACCGTCTCTCAGCTTCTCGGAGTCTTGGGATATCACAACGTCACTTGGCCGACCCCGTACTCCAAACCCAAACTTATTCAACGATTTGAAGAAGAAATCAAGTCGAAATCTACCAAACTCAAAAGGGAACGACTCAAGAAGGCTAACAGCATCGCAAGTGATGACGGCATAACTGACGGTTTGACTGGAAAACCATTGAGCAAGGTGCGCTATACTGCAGAAATGACTTATGATCAGGGATGAAACTGACCTCATTGGAAAGGCCCCCCCTCCTAGACGATCATCAAGACGGCTCTCCAAGATCCCGGCAGCTACAACCGATGACGAGGCTTCATCCCCAGTCCGTCCAGAACCCGTAAGCTGGTCAACTATGTTTTGGATACATTGCTCTGATGATTTTCAAGGTGAAGCGACGACGATCATCGGCTCAACCAGTACTCGGAGGAGCAACATCTCGCCGCAAAGCACGCCCTGAAGTCGATGCTATCCAAGAAACCGACTCTGAAACTGAAGAACTACCGGTCAAGAAAGTTGGTCGAACAAAGAAAAAAGTACCCCATTTTTTTCCTTTTGTCATAGAAATGAGTGTTGATAATTTATTTAGGCTGATGCCAGTAGTCAGGCTAGACGTATTTCATTGGTGAGTTTCGGTGCTTTCATCCTACGAGACAAACCTAGAAATTTGTTCCGACAGGCGGAAGATAGCGGTTGGGAGGACAACAACATTTTTCAATCGGGAGCTGAAGACTCTTCCCCTGCTCGCCCTACTCCTACTCGACCAAAGGCTTCCCGAAAGAGTGTCGGCGCCCGGAAGTCTCGCAAATCCTTCTCCGCACCACCCCAATCACCTCCACCCGCCTCACCTATTCAACTCAAATCTCCTCAAGGACGACCATCCTTCTCGCCTCAGGCCGCGGAATTCAAGCCGGATTTACCTTTCTTACCGAACCGTGACTTCCGCCTTCCTCCTAAGTCTCCTCTTGCCAAACCAGTAAAAGAAGCATCCCCAGAGGACACTGATGTCTTTGAGCCAGAGCAAGAACAAGGAGCACAAGATCATGAGGATGTCCGAGAATCACCACATTTCCCAGAACCAATCCGAGAAGAATCGGTCTCTGCAGAGGAGAAAAAGTTATCAGAGGAGAGAGAGTTATCGCAAGCTGAGGAGCAAAGGAAGGCAATTTCGAGAAGAGTCGCGGCTAGTGTGGAGGAAATCAGGCTTCACCCTGCATCGCTGCCAACTGAACAGCCCTCATGGCTAATGCGGTTCATCCTCGTTGGCATCTGCTCAATCATCGCTTACTACGTTCACGACTATAAGGTTCAATCCGCGGCAATTGGCTATTGTGACGCCGGAACTAGAACCAGTCGAGCGGTCGAGGAGGTGAAAGCGCACCATCTCTTGGTGAAGGAATGTAACCGCGAGAACCGAACCTCACTTTACCCTCTCAATGACGCCGCGAGCGGACAAGACCCGACGGCCTGCCCACTATTACCTGTGCTTCCAATCCCTCCACCAGAATCTTGCACCCCCTGTCCTGAACATGCTGCATGCTCTCAATTTAGCGTGTCTTGTGACACGGGTCATCTCCTGCAACCAAATCCTCTGTTATTCTTCCTGCCAACGCCACCTTCTGCCTCAAACATTTCTCTCGCCACTGCGTCATCATCCACCGAGTTCATATGGGGTGCCGTGTTCGATACACTCAACGGTCTGCCTGGTTTGGGTAGTATAGCCTTGCCACCGCGTTGCCTGGAAGATCCACAGCGGAAGGCGCGTATTAGCGCTCTCGGAAGGGAAATTGAAGTCAGACTTGGAAAGGAACGCGGTAGGCGTGTTTGTGCCGGTGGCAAGAATGTTCAGGATCATGTCAAGAAATCTGACGGTGGTGAAGCCAAGCAGTGGGGCATTGAGCTTTCGGAGCTCAAAGAATCATTGAGGAAGATAACCCCGGTTAGCTTTTTGCTCGACTTGGCCAGATAGAGTGCGGATTAACACCTAGGTCTTATCAGGTGAAATTATTACCGGCTTTCGAGGACACCTTCAATAATAGCCTCCAGGAATTGGTACGGTGGGGTGGTATCATTATCGGCGAAGACAAAGAGTAAGTCACACTTTGATATATTCTGTCAAAGGTGCCCAAAGGCTCAACGAAGCAGGGGACACCGGTATTTGGCGCACAAAACACCTCAATTCACCTGGAAATGCACATTGCTCGTTAAATCGAGAGAGACATGGGCTCAATGGAGATCGACAGTATTCTGTGCGTGACCAACTTTCGTTATATTTCCTTGCCACTAATTATGCTATCTCCTTTTGCGTCCTTCCGTTCAGCCACCCTCGCCATGATCTTTGGGGTAATCATCGCCAGACTCCGTTATGTCCGCAATAAAGTAGAATCTAGGCATGTCGCAGAGCTTGTTTCAATCGCCTTGGAATCCCTGCGTAGACAAGAGATTGCGCATCACACCGATCCAGTCACCGAGCCGCAGCCTTACCTCTCATCCCTGCAATTGAGGGATTTGATTTTACAGGAAGAACATTCTGTTTCCGTGAGGAGACGCCTTTGGGATCGGGTTGAGCGGGTCGTCGAGGGAAATGCCAATGTCCGCGTGAATATGGAAGAAGTTGAAGGCGGCGACGAATTGCGAGTTTGGAGATGGGTCGGATCGAGCAGAGGAAGTCGTGTGGAGGGACCTGAGTCCAACGTGTCGTCCCCATATGCCTCCCCAAAAGCACCAATTGATCGATCATGATCGAACGGTCAACAATCGGGAGCGGGTATGATCGACTTATTTCAAATGGACAATTTTCAACCAGTAAGGTTCCTCTGGGGAGCTCGGGTTTCTCTCCCCTTCTACGCCTTTCTGGGGCCAAACCGGAATACTGGCTCGCGGAACGATGAGTCGGTCGGATGCGAATGTACCCTTTTTCTTTGCCTCAATCGGTTTCGGGGTGTCTAGCCCTCTGTCTTTGACATATCTGACTCTGCTCCCATATCAGTAGCTATGTATGGATTCTCTTTCGGCCCCTTTCTTGATTCTTTTGGTTGCGGTGTTCTGGGGTTCTATCAGCCTGAAGGCTAACGATTTTTTATCTATCATATGTATCGGCCTAAACGAGCCTTAACGAGCCTGCCTTGCAGACCTAGCCACTTAATCTCCATGTTCTCATCACGACGAAGCCACTTCGATGTTCTCCAATTTCCCAAAGCCCATAAAGCTGGATCCGCTGATTCGGTCTGTTATTTATGACTCAGTCACCGAGTCCTATAGAGAGGGGTTAGAGTCACTTGATGAGTACAGGATGAAAATAGCCTGCTCAGAGAATCTAGCGCTGGCTTTGCAATCAGATAAAATCTAGAGGGGGTCTAATCTCCCACGTTTGGCAAGTTTGGTATTCGAGAACCTATGTAGCCAAGATCTCGCCATCATGATGAAGGGCGGTCTGTTTCACGGCAGCACAGCTGATCCTTGGTAATAGTGTGAGAAGCTTGTAATTTCGAATGTCAGTCAACGGACCATGCGAGTTGCGAACGATTCGGAGATGGGTTCCCCTGAGGCCCATAAGAGGAGGATCAACACGAAAATGTGCCTTACAGAAAAACGAAGATGAGTGTATTGAGAGTTATACTTCCATTGACAACTTGCTTCGTTGTCAATAAAGCGAGGGAGGACATACGTTGAAAAGCCAATATGACGGGAAGTATCGCAAAAGCTTTGTCAACTCCGTGAGGACATCATGTTAACTGTCGGAAAGAGCACCAGGAAGCTTTGGCCTGCACTAGTGGCGTCACTGACTCAAGTGCATCCCAGAATGCTGGTTCTTGTGGTCTGGGTAATCGAAACTCCTCTTGTGACCTTGAAAACGGCTATGGACATACGCGAACTTGACGTCCCTCGAGCCCCGACACTGTAACACCGATGAATTATACACAATGGCGAGTGGGTGTCAATCGGTTCCCCCAGCGAACTGGCTAATACTCTGACAAATTGCAGACTGAGTCATTCAGGTGGTATTAAGCCTGTCATTGCAATTGCCACTTCACCGAGGTTCTGGGGTATGAGATACTCCTGAGCCTAAGCCGGGCAGAGGGTATACACGTATGACACACTTCAATCGCCTCCGTCATAGCTAATCTTGCATTTGGTTGCATCATCATATTCATGATCAACAAGCTTGAACTAAGGCCCAGGCTCGTTTGATACATGGATACCCACATGTGGACAGTGTTATAGCATGACGTCGTAGGTACAAGGCCACCTCCGAGATGATTATGATGCACATCGTTTATTCCTGTTGTTGGTGATGTATTAATTGAACACACGACGGACTAACCCTCGTCGGAAGACAAGAATAAAACAGGCACTACATGGAAGGTATGACGAACGCATATGCAATTCGGTATAATGTCATCAATTACCTTGGGCTGGGAGCTGCTGGGAGACATGGTGCGACAGTGATGGTATATGAGCGCCTTTTCTCGGCGACGGGGTGGGAACCTAGAGTCCAGTCAGTCGCGGCAAACTGCGGGGGAGGAAACCTTGCACAGCGCGCAGTAATATTGATATCGGATATGAAAGGATGCCTTTATTCCGGTGACTGTTGATAAGTTGGCGTAGTTGCCCCAAATCTTTGAGCGCTGTCAAGATGATTGCTCATTCAATGCACATACTTACATGATACTCGCGCGAATTATCACTGTTGATTGATTGCTGCTATTAGAGACCGAGAGCCGGATAACAAAAGATCGCTATTACAGGGCGACAGAGATGTTCCAGGATGCTCCAAGTTCCGGTGGATAAACCTTGTCACCTTTCGAATCATCAGCGTAGTTGGTTAGTGTAAAGATAGAACACACACAAGACTCCGGAGCTTGCACCGTGACAAGCGACTTAACAAGCCTTCTTGGTGTAAAAGGGATTCACATGCGGTATGAATAGTGTTTTGATCCCCAAGGCATCTTGGTCCTGGCAAGTGCGATAGCGCCGATGCTCGAGGAAAGAAGTCAAGGGGCTAATCAGTTCTTTCCGTCTCAAGGCAGTGCACCGGATATTACTTACAAACGCGGCCATAACAAAAAAAAAACTGTATTCAAGAAAACACAAAGCCTTCCATATATTACTTTTCCAAAAAGCCAGCTGACCTCTGTGCCACAGCGCTGCGCATATCATCCTAGCCCGCCACAGCGGTAACACAAGAATTATCACCTCACCTCAAAATACTAGTGTCTCGCAGCCTTCAGAACCTTACATTAATGAAGTAGCTTCTTTCGGTATATGATTTCGCCATAAATG
>JANIEX010000850.1:0-18565 GCA_027627405.1 Leucocoprinus birnbaumii
GTCGCGGACATAGCCCAAAACGAGTCCGGGGCCACGAGCCAATATGCTCGAAGCTATCCCCAGCTCATGGGCATCTGCCTCGCGGCCAAGCGATCTCCGGCCCGTCTACCCCAATAGCAACAATGTCTCGCAGCCCCAGCCTGTAAAGCCCCCGCCCCGGACAGGTGCAAGTCTGCCAGTGCCTCCACGTCCACCTGCAGTCCCTGACCCTCGAGCCGCACGACCCAATGTCGTACGATATTCGCGGTCCAGATCCGCCGACCGGACGAACATGAGCACTCGAGTTGCTGGGCCAAGAATGCCCCGAAATCCTCAGTCTCAGGTCGCTCAGCCCACCCCGAAACGCCTGTCATTGGGAATGGTGATGAATACATCCAAATTGGTTAGCGCTTCGCCACCGCCCGCATCGATCCCGAATCCTTCTATTGCTTCTTCCTTATCGTCTTCGCTTCCCAAGTCTTCCATTGCCACTACGTCGACGGTGACAACCACCAAGGTTCTCCCCATCCGGAGCATACCCTCATCTCCAACTGGATCGCCGTCACTTTCCTCACACATCCCCTCAATCGCTCGCCTCCCCATTTCCGGGTCACCGGACTACAAACGCGAAACTTCACCACCACCGACGTCGCCACCTTATCGTTCGGCACCCGTCGTACCGGCATTTCGTGCATGGCCAGCTACCCAACCTGCATCACCCGTATCTCCATCCTCCGCTTCTCCAGCCCCCCGTGCCCTTCCTCCCGTAAATGTTTCATCTACATTCCGCTCGGCACCTATAGTTCCTTTATCACCATTCACAAGTGGTAACTCTAATTCACCATCCCTGGTGTCGCCTAGGTCCCCGCCTGCGATTTCCATCACTAGTCCCACGACTGCCACCGCTTCCTCTACTGCGACTACCACAATTACTACGTTTAGTAGTAGTGGGAATACGAGCTCGCCGGTGACGTCTCCTGCGTCCGGTGACGATGCAGGGATAGATGTGATTCAGGAACGGGAGGTGGATTTGGAGAGAAGAATGAAGAGGGCGTCTAGTCCTGATTCGCCGACTTCAGTGTTGTCGTATGCGAGTATCACTATCCTGACTAAACGCAGGTCTGCGGGGTCGGAGGGAGGAGAGGAAAAGACGGAGGTGAAAGATTATACCCATATATTGCAAACATACCCCTATAACAATAATTCTAATGATCTCGACCAGCATTCTCTCCCTCCCCGACACTCCTCCGATAGCGATGTTGATGAAGAAGAAGAAGATTATGGCCCCGTTTCGACAACGTATGAATGGGGACTAGAGGAGATTGGTCATTATAATGATCAGCTGTTCCGGTTCAGGACTCATGCGACCAATACTACTACCAGTACTCCGCGTTCAGGATCAGACGATGAAGCTCCTCCTGGTCATGGACACGGTTCTGGTGCCGATGAGAGTGACGAACCGTTGGAAGTTTTCGTTGATAATATTTATTATAACGAACAGGAACGTAGTCCTTCGCCGATTGTGTATGCTCGACCTGGAGGTAGTGAGGATGATTCTGATTTAGAGGGTTTGGATTTAGATGGGTACGGTGGGGAGGATGAGTATGGTGGTGTTAGACGGAGGAGGAGAAGAAGGACGGGTGTAGATGATGAGAAGGAGAGCCGAAGTCGTAGTCGACCGAGAACAGGCGGTGGTGGTGCTGCGAAGAGTGATAAACCCACACGTCAGGTACTCGGACCTGATTCTTCCGCTGTACCTTCAGCGTTTTTGAACCCTGGTGGCCTGGGCTTTCCTCCTTCGACTTCGACGACGAACGGCGGTTCGAAGAAAGCTAAAGTATCTCCGCCTGCGGGTGCTGGTCCTTCGTCACCGATATCATACCACTCAGACGACTCTTCGTTAAATTATTACGCATCGAGACAACCTCGCAGAAGGAGAAGAGAACAGCTACGTTCGTATCGCTACAGCTTCCGACCTCCTGTCTCACCTACTTCACCACCTGGACCGTCACCTCTTCACCCTATCGCGCCTTCACCATCCGACGCCGGTCACGCACTCACGAGGATAGAAAGCCCGCGTAGTCCTTCGCCGATATTGTACGCCCGTCGACATTCGGTTGATTTCTTGTCGGATTCGGAAGAGGAGGAGGCGAATGAGTATTTGGACTTGGATTCGGGCGATGAGAAAGTGGGTGTGGGACCTGGTGGTGGGAGCGGTGCGATGGTGGGCTCGTGGTGGGGTGGTGCTGTTGCGCCGTACGGGTTTTTAACGTCTGAGCCTGTTGGTGCACCGTCGAAAAAGTCTAGAGGTGGTGCGTCTTCTGGTGCTGGTGCTGGTGCTGGTGCTGGTGCTGGTGGTTCGGGAGGTGGTGGGAAGAAGGGAAAGAGGAGGAGGGTACAGCCGAGGAGTTTTTTGCATGAGTATTCGACTCCGCCGGAGGTGCATCAGCCTTTTGATGATGATGTCCGTGAGGATGGGGTTGGYGGGAGTGGGAGGGAGAGGGAGAAGRGCGAGAAGGAGAGAGGGAGGAAGAGGGAGAGGGTTCCGTTGATTCCTATGCCGTTGGTGAATTATAATAAAGAGAAAGACGAGAAGGAGAAGCGGGAGAAGGAGAAAGAGAAAGAAAAGGAGAAGGAACGGGAGAAGGAGAGGGAGAGAGAAGCGAGGGAGAAAGAGAAAGAGAAACCTAGAGCGAGAAAATCAAGTCGAGGGATATTCGACGAATGGGCAGCTGTAGCAGCTCGCAACGCCATCCCGAACAAAAACAAAACCGACAACTGCATCAGCCGGAAACTCTCGTAGTCGTTCACCGAAAACCAAAGAGAAACGGAAATGGGTTTGGGACTCTCTCAATGTCTCGAATAAAGATAAGTCAGATTCGACGACAGCGACGAATCGAGTTGGGGATTCATCGACTTCCGGGTCGACGGTTGGWCATGCTAGTGTTGATGGTGAGATYGTTTTGGATGATTGGTGGTGGTGTTGGAGGTGGTGGTGGGAGTGGTGTCGTTAGTCCGGTAGGGAATAGTGCTGGTGCTACGAGAGGAGGAGGGGCGTATGAGGATTGGAGTGCGGAGTGGGATGAGAGTCCGACTGAGACGAAGAAGAAGAGGAAACAAAAGAGACATAGTTTGGCTGGGCTTGAGTTTTTGTGATTTTTTTACTTGTTCATACATACCTGCCGTCTCAGATATCATCATATCGTACTTTTTTGCAATCTTTTTTCTTGGTTTGTGCATTTTTTGTTGGATTGGTGCGGTTGTACACGCTCATTATTACATTAGCTATAGTCTCGAGGCATATTTTTTGCATTGGTGTTGATTTTTTGTTTGGTTTGTTTTGTATACTCAAGTTTAGTCGATAGGTAGTAGTAGGTGCATTTGTCAATTAACCCATACGTCCATAGGTTCATTAAATCATATATAATAAGTACAACAACAGACCGTATCCGTGTTTCACGGTCGCCCATCTCAATTGTAAACTTCAGATTTTAAGCTCAAGCGCACACGGTATCGACGTCAACGGATGTCGGTGATGTCTTCGGTTGTCGGGTAGAAAGATTAAGCATATGTATGTCAGGAAGAAAGAACACCCTGTAGCCAGTCGATATGCAACCCCCCTCCCCCTCTTGCGGCTGACATGGGTGGAATGTTGGAATGTAAGAAGCGGTGTGACTCGAGCCCTTGAATTTGTCGAGGCCGATGGGTTCGGAGGTGTTTCGTCGAGGTGAAAAGTTCCGCTTTTGGGACGATGCGGTTATCTCGGATGTTAGTACTTGTGGGGAAGACGCGGAATGAAAGAAGAGCTCTGACGGCGCATTCACCATGTCTCACCGAGAATCGAATGTAACAATATGTATTGAATCAATCCAGTAATTTGCCAAGGCTACTCGTATCCTAAGAATATGAGATATCAATCAGAGTAGTTGAAGCATCACATATTGGTTTAAAATGGTATATGTGTGATTCCAGAGGCAAGGCAACCATTATTGGGAGTCCAAAAGAAAATAAAGTCCAGGCGGGTCTGATGATAGTTCGGGCCGCTCAATGCTGTCAGACTTCGCGGAAAGGATGCACGGTAACATCAATACTGTAGTCAAGGTCGGGGCCCCTTGTCCCAATAGACGGAAAGAATTCCATAAAATGACGAGGCAGATCCATGGTCAAGGTTTCGCCCTTCTTGAACAAGTTAATTCCGAATTCGAAAGTTCCGATGTGAAGAAATTTGCCGTTCCCGAAGAGCAGCGGATCAAGAGATCTGCACATGGCAGTTTGAATGGTTCGTAGGACAGCTTCTTCGTCATCGTTGGCCTCCAAGTGCACTGTGTATCGAATCCTGAGATCCTCTAGCTTCTTAGTCGACGGTAAGCTCTCAAGGAGTGTCTCAAGCCAACAGTCCTTTGGTGGCTGTTTGGTCCCAAGGTAGGATGGTCGTACGAAAAGAAAGACATTCAACGCGCGCAAGTTACAGATACCAGCCATGTCTTCGGTGCTCACGAATGAATTTCCTTTGTCTAATTTCCATGAGTGGTGCCACCCAACGTTCAAGAAAGAGTAAACACAAACCTAGTAGTTCGACCATCATCACGAGTTTCTCCAGAGTTTCACCAGTGTTCCGTAAAACGATACCTGCCAACTTCGTAGTACTCGAGAGACCGTCCCAGGAAACTGGAGGTATGAAATCTCCAGGACGACAACGAGCGAGATCTTCGCGAGTGAACGGCGCTATCTCGCGATATTCCAGTTGCAAGGTACGTAACATTCTCAAAGAGAACTTGGCGGGCTGCATTGTAAAGATCTTTCCAAATCGTCCCAACCCTACGTCATCTCCATGATGAAGACGAAGTGTTGTAGGACTTGCTGTAGGGCCGTACTGCTCCAACAACCACTTCGAGGGCGAAGTGCCTGCCGCGTTGACAACCAGACACCGGAGGTCAAGTTCGATGGTCTTGATCTTTGAGCAGTTCGCAAGGATGTGGAGAGGGAAGCCGCGCGCGTCGCCGTCAATGGAGAGATCGGTCACGCCTTTGAGGGCAATGGACAGCGCTTCGAAGAGTTCGGAATCCACAGCAACAGGATCGAAGTTGACGTTGTGGAAGTGCAACACGCGTAGGCTGGGCAACCTCTGCAGAAAACGACAGCAAACCATTTCAAATGGTAGGTTTCGACGTGGCACGTTCCTGATTACAGTCCCCGAACCGTCAGTCTCCTCCAGAGGGGTCACTCGGACTCGTCGGAGAAATTTCTCCATAGTGCAAGGGCTTGGGAGCAGGTCTAACGTTGACCTGGAGCTCGGATCCATTTTTAAAGGCCTTTTCTCAGTACTGAGGCGAGCAGGCAAGAGCCTCCACAGCCGTTTGCAATGTCTACAGAGGCGTAGAAAATCTTGGATGTCCAAGGTGGAGGTGATTTCGAGTATGAGCTCCGGGGCAACCCTAGCAAATATACCGCTGGCTAGGGCCTCTAACTCGACGTCCTTGGGGGCTGGTGGGTCGAGCAACATGTGGGGGAATGCAAGAGCAATTTCAGGCGCTGCCCTGCTCTTTTAAGGTTGAGTTTCGGGCGCTAGGATCACTTAGCTCGTTGCCACCGGGACTTGCCTAGACTACCCTGGCCATTGTACGTAATTTAATAATTCCCAGAGGTTTCAAGTGTCTATCTAGGTTTTTCAGGTCAGTTCGATTGCAATTGTTGCAAGTCTGACTGAGCCGCGATGTTGCTAATATTGGAATTACGCGACCAGATCAGGGGTTTTCCTCATTGGCCCGGGGATGCCCTGTTATCACGAGCTATCATATATCAAGGCCTAATCATAGAATCCAAGTAGGTGATCCCGTATCGAAATTCGACGCATCCGAGATTCCTGACTTATTCCTATCATCTAAAAGGCATGGGATTCGCGCTTGAGAAGCTGCCCGACCCGGTTTTACTCGATATAATTGCATATGTGAGTCATCTCAACACTGACTTAATACGGTGACTRAGACGTGCACATAACTGAGGACCATCCCCATCGCCCGAAAGAATTGCGGGAAATGTCAAGAAGACTCTGCGAATTGTTCACACCACTTGCCTTTCTATCTGTTCGCTCGGGCTGGAAATCGGCGAAGCGAAGCTCCGAGATAATATCAGAAATCTGCGCTCAGAAAACGGACATCTTTCAGCACACTCGATCCTTCAGCATCAGCACGCGGAGGTCACATGAAGTTTCGGAAGAACAACTAACCAGTTCGAGGAGGTTGTGGAATGCTTTGTTGGTATCCATGCATAATTTGACCTCTATAACGTGGGGTTTGCCATCCATGACTGTGGCTATGTCACTAACATGTTCCACAGCTGGTCATTCGAGGACTCAAAGGATGATCAAGTAGACTGGATGAACAACCTCGCTCGAAACATCGGCACACATCCGACGCTAACAGATTTCGCGTTGGTCGTTCGGGGCATTCAGCCTCCATTCTGCTTTTCTCTATCCGACCTCTTTCCCGCCTTCACGCCTTTTCTCTTGCATGGCATAACACAACACCTATCCATTCTGAGCTTATAAGCGAAGTGGCAGATCTAATAGCGAGGTGTCACGATCTTAAACGTCTCACGCTGCACTTCCCTCCTGAACCAATTCGTTATGGCTCGCGTTTCGTGTACACAGAGCCTCAGGCACTAGCCGAATTCTTCAGAGGACTGTCCTTCCTTGAGGTTCCGTTGAGGTTGCAACGGCTCCTCATTGTTGAAGGGATCCTTGTTCGCGCAGAGGACTTCGTCTCACAAAAGCGTCACTTTCGATTTCTCGAGGACCTTACCATCAGACTCGAGCACGAGAGACCTTATAATCTAGAAGAGATAGGGCGAGTGTTCGTCACTCTGCGTCACGAGGAGGTTCATCTAAAGCACATTGCACTTACCAACCTTCATCCCCCGGGAATTGTGGAATATATCTCTTCTTACTCCGGCCTTGCGGGACTTTCCATCGAGTCCCACGGTGACCATCGAGATGACTCCTCTTTCCTCATCCATAATTTGTTCATTTCCCTCAAACTACATCGAAGCTCGCTGACGTCGCTGAGCTTCCTGGTCGGCCGAATCTCGCCGTACCTGGAGATACCGAGGTCTCACCTTTCGGAGAATGCAGAGTCATTCTCTGCTCTAAAGGACTTGAAGATCGAAGTACATACGAGTGATGAGGATCTACGAAGGAAGGATGCTAATCATCTCGTAGGTGTTAAGTTCGCAGCACAGTGTAGCGATAGCTGATGATAGCATACAATTCACAGTTCGCTTGGCTGGAAATCGCGCTGAGATTTCCAGCGCTGCGTAGCCTTACGATATACCCAGTTCATGAGGAACCTTATGATCAAGACAAGGCAAAAAGAATCTGGAGGTTTAGGAAGCACGCGGCGCAGGATTTTAGGCGTCGCCAAGAGTATACGTTTGACATTTATATCTATCAAGATGCTCTGTTATGACATTCGCAATCGTATACACCGCTGACATAGATTAATGAGTGATTAACTGTCCTCATTGAGGCTCAAGGCCCGGTTACACTCGGCAGAAATCTGGCGAGGCCTGTAGGTAGACTGTTCCCTTGGTGCAAGTCACATTGAGCGTAATAAGCTGGTTCAATGCGTGTTTTCGCGCCATTTGGATGCACCTACTGTCCTGCTGACTCGATGCATTATATCATGAACGGTAGTAATGTGCGTGTGCTCCTGCTTTAGACATCGCCTAATGTCACACTCAAGATGTCTATCGTCTGTCACTAGATAGGACTGCATTAACGAAAGCTTCGGAGGATTCAAGAAGCAGTAGTTTGAGTCCTTCCACGGCCCCGAGCGTTGACGAACAAGGGGTGTATTGGAACACGGATAAAGAGCAATTGGTTGCCATTGACGCGGTCGCAAAACAAGGTGCCGAGCTCCCTTGTCAGGATGCATCAAATCGAGCCAAATTACGGCTCGCTGTTTGAGCTCCGCCGTACCATTTTTACTCCCCTGAGGAGCTAAAATGACATGCATACAAATTGTGATTCAAAAATTTCGCACCTCGCAGGATGAATCAAAGGGGTAGAATACTATGTGCATGATTCAACTACACTGGGTTTGGGTTCTACGATAGAAATCATTGGCCGTATTTATCTGGGTCCTCTTCGAAACTGATGATCAATTCCCTCTTGGAAAGCGCCTCGAGCGCACGTTCGGAAAATGCTTCCTCGGAGTACGTGTGAGGTCGAAAGCTAAATTCAAGTAGCAGGCTCTTTCCAGGCACAGCACGTCGACAAACGATATCGACAATCTATGCGAATTCCTCTTCGACCGCATGCACCCAGCCATAAGTTTTATCAGATTGATCAATGTCGATGGGATGTCAGTACTTCTGGAGAAGGCGTACTGAGACGGAATGAAAGACAAGGCACTTGTTCAGTAGAGCTACATAGGCTGGCTGTACATTCACCATGTCTCACCGAGAATCGAGTGTGGTTATTCAAATCCTACGAATGAGATATCGATCAAAGTAGTTGAAGCAGATATTAGTTTGAACTGGTATATACGTATTCCCAGAGACAAGGTATCCTTGCAATCATTATTACTAGGTCAGGTTTGAGAGAGTTCGAGAGGATAAGATTTAGGTACGTGCGATGACTATTCACCGCGCAACGTTATTAGACTTGGCAGAAGGGATGCATGGTAACACGGATACTAGAACGTAGGTCGGAGCCTCTTGTGCTGATTGACGGAAAGAAGTCCGCCAGTGGATGAGACAGATTAATTGGTGACAATCTTCTGCCCTTCTTGAACAATTCAATTTCGAATTCGAAACTTTTGAGGTTAAAGAAATCATCGCCGCGGAAGAGCAATTTGTCAAGAGATCCATGCATGGCTTCTCGAAGGGTTCGCAGGACAGCTTCTTCGTCATCTTCCGCTTCCAAACACACTGTGTATTGCAACCTGAAACGCTCCAGTTTCTCAGGCGACGGCAAGCTCGGGATGAACCTCTCAAGCCAAGGGTCCCTTGCTCCCAGCACGGTCAGAAGATAGGATGGTCGTATCGAGAGAATCACAACCAGGGTGCGCAAGTTGTAAACACCAGCCATGTCTTCGGTGCTAATGAACGAATTTCCTTGATCTGATTTCTATAATGAGTGGTGATTCTTAGCACAGAGGAAAAGGCTAAGTACAAACCCAGTAAGCGGACAATCATCACGAGTTTCTCCAGTGCTTCACCCGCGTTCCGTAGAATGGCACCTGCCAATTGTGTACTTGAGCCGCCATCCCAGGAGACGGGAGGTATGTGATCGCCGGGACGACAACGGGCAAGATCTTCACGGGTGAATGCTGCTATCTCGCAATAGTCCAATTGCAAGATGCGTAGCATTCTGAAAGAAAACCTGGCAGGCTGCGTTGTAAAGACTTTGCCAAAGAGTCGCAACCCGACGTCATTTCCATGGTGCAGATCTACTGTTGTAGGACTTGCTGCAGCACCGTTCGGCTCCAACAACCAGTTTGAGGGCGGAGTGCCTGCCCCGTTGACAGCCAGGTTTCGGAGGTCAAGCTTGAGGGTTTTGATCCTTGAGCAATTTGCAAGGATGTGGAGAGGGAAGTTGCGCCCGTCGCCCTTGATGTCGAGACTGACCACACCTCTGAGGGCAATGGACAGCGCTCGGAAGAGTTCGGAATCCACGGCGACAGGATTAAAGTTGACGTCGAGGAAGTGCAACACGCGCAGTCTAGGCAGTCCCTGCAGAAAGTTACAGCAAGCCATCTCAAATGGTGCGTTGCGACGTGGCACGTTCTCGATAATAGCCCCTGAATCATCGGTCTCCTCCGGAAGAATTACTTCGACTCGCCGGAGAAATTGCTCCATAGTGCAAGGACTTGGGAGTAGGTTTTGCGGTGAACTGGAGTGATTGACTCTGAAGAATCTTTCGAAGAGCTTTTTCTCGGTCTTGAGACGAGCAGGCAAGAGCCTCCAAAGCCGTTTGCAGTGAATTGACAAGTGTAAAACATCTTGGATATCTAAATCGGAAGTGATTTCGAGTATGAGCTCAGGAGCAACTTTAGCAAAAAGTCCGCTGGCTAGGACCTCTAGCTCGACGTCCTTGGGGGCTGGGGGGTCCAGCAACATGTGGAGGGAAAGCAAGGACAATTATGGGCGCCGCTCGCTCTTTTGAAGTCAATTTTTTGGCGCTAGGATCCCTTAGCACGTTGCCACCGGGACTTCCCTAGATCTCCCTGGCCATTGTACGTAACACACAAAAAACAATATCTACCAGCGATTCAAATACCCATCCAGTTCTTCAGATCAGTTCAATCGCAAATGTTGCAAGTGGCTTGAGCACATCAGCGATGCCGCCAATTTTGGAACACTGTCAGATCAAATAAATTTCTCATTGGCCCGGGGATGCCCTGTTATCACGAGCAATCATGGCCTAATCATACAAGTAGGTGATCCCGTACTGAATTCGACGCATCTGGGATTCCTGACTTACACTCATCATTGAAAGGACATGGCATTCGCACTTGAGAAGTTACCTGACCCAGTTTTACTTGATATACTCGCATATGTGAGTCATCTCACCACTTCTTTGACACGGTGACTGAGATCTTGGTTCAAGGTCTCTCAGGGCAATTCCCGTCGCTTGACAAAATTCCGGGTAATGTCGAGACGACTCTGCGACTTGCTCACACCATTAGTCTTTCTTTCCATTCGCTCACGCTGGAAATCAGAGAAGCGATGCTCCGAGATAATGTCGGACATCTCCAGTCAGAAAACAGTCGTTTTTCGGCACACTCGATCCCTCAGCATCAGCACGTACGAACAATCCTCCCTCCCAGAGGAACAACTAGCCAATTTGATACGGCTGTGGAATACTTTGCTGATATCCATGCATAATTTGACCTCTATAACGTGGGGTTGCTATCCACGGCGGTGATTTTGTCGCTAACATGTTCAACAGATGGGTATTTGAGGACTTAAAGGACAATCAAATAGACTGGATGAACAATCTCGCTCGAAATTTTGGTTCACATCCGACGCTAACGGATTTCGCGATGGTCGTTAGGGACAAGCTTCCACCGGCTTTTTCTCTAAAACCTCTTTCTCGCCTCCATAGCTTTTCTTTCATGTGGCATATCGCAATACCTGTCCACCCTGTGCTTGAAAGCGAAGTTGCAAATCTAATAGCGAGGTGCCACGATCTGAAACGACTCAGGCTGAATTTTCCTCCCAGGCCAATGACTGTTGACTCGCGTCCCGTGTTGACAGAGCCGCACACACTAGACGGATTCTTCAAAGGCCTGTCCTCCCTCGAGGAGCCGTTGAGGCTACAACGACTCCTCATTATTGAAGGGATCCTTGTCCACGCAGAGGACTTCATCTCAAATAAGCGTCACTTTCGATTTCTCGAGGACCTCACCATCAGACTCGAGCGTAGGAGAACTTACGACCTAGATGAAATAGGGAGAGTGTTCGCCACTTTGCGCCAAGAGCAGATTCTCCTAAAGCACATTTCGCTCACCAATCTTCATCCTCCGGGAATTGTGGAATATATCTCCTCCTACTCCGGCCTCGTGGGACTCTCCATTGAGTCCCGCGGCGATAATCGAGATGACTCACCTTCCTTGATCCACAATCTATTTATTGCCCTCAAGCGACATCACTATTCGCTAGCATCGCTGAGTTTCCTAGCTGGCCAAAGCTCGCCATACCTGGAGATTCCGAGGACTCACCTCTCTGAGAACACAGAGTTATTCTCTGCTCTAGAGCACTTGGAGATTGAAGTACATACCAGAGATGAAGATGTACGAAGGAATGATGCTGGCCATCTCGTGGGTGTCAGGTTTCAACATCGTGTAGCAAAAGCTGATGGTAGCATACAATGCACAGTTCAATTGGCTGGAAATTGCGATGAGATTTCCAGCACTACGTAGCATTACGATACACCCAGTTCGTCAACGCCCTTTCGATCAAGATAAAGCGAAAAAGATTTGGAAGCTCAGACAGCATGCGGTGCAGGATTTCAGACGCCGCCGAGAGTTCACGTTTACCATTTGTATCTATCAAGATATGTAATGGCATTCCCATTCCTATGTATTGCTGCCATAGTTTAGGGTCAGATCAAATGCCTAATTGAGGCTCAAGGTCTGGTTACATTTGGCGGAAATCTGGCAAGGCGCATAGGTAGACTGTTCCCTTGGTGCAAGTCACAATGATGCTCAATAAGCCAGTTCAGTGCTATTTTTTGCGCCATTTTGGATGCACCCACTGTCCTGCTGACTCAATGCATTATATTGCGCACGACAATGAAGTGCGTGAGCCCTCGCTTTAGACATCGCCTAATGCCACACTCAAGATGTCTAGCATCTGTCGTTAGGTGGGCACTACATTAACCCAGTGATTTGAGTTCTTCCACGGCCTCAAGCATTTATTCAAGACAGACAAGGGTGTTTTGAAATACAAAAATCTAGAGCAAAAGATCAGTTGGTTGTCATTGACACAGTCGCAAAAAAAGAGCCGAGCTCCCTCGTCAGGGTGCTTGCAAATCGAGCTAAACTACAGCTCGCTGTCTGAGCCCCAGCGTAAGACGTTTATTCCCTTGAGGAGCAAAAACGACATGCATACAAATTGCAATCCAAAAATTTCGAACCTTGCAGGATGAACCAAAGAGGATATAGAGGAATATCATGTACATGACTCTACTGCACTGAGTTCGGAAAATACTTCCTCGTAGTATGTGCGAGGCCGAAAGCTTAATTCGAGTAACAAGCTCTTTTCAGGTACAGCACGTCGACAATCGGTGTGAAATCCTCTTCGACTGCATGCACACAGTCGTAAGTTTTATCAGATTGATCAATGCAGATGGAAATATGCGTCAAGTCAACAAAAGGCATGACGTGTAAACCTTCCTCGTCCTGGTAGTTTTGTTCCGTCAGCCAAGACAATACATTCTTGACAGCCCAAAGGGGTTTTTGATTCATTGCCCTTAAACGACGTCAACGCTTGCTGACGTCACGGTTGAGCTTCCTCAGCCAAAGCCGTTTGCAGTGAATTGACAAGTGCAAAACATCTCGGATATCCAAAATGGAAGTGATTTCGAGTATGAGCTCCGGAGCGACTTGAGCAAAAAAGTTCACTGGCTGCGGCCTCTCGCGCGACATCTTCAGGGGTTGGGCCTTTTAGCAACATGTGGAGGGACAGCAAGAGCAACTTTAGGCGCCACACGCTCTTTTGAACTTGATTTGGACGCTAGGATCCCTTAGCACGTTGCCACCGGGACTTGCCTAGATAACCCTGACAATTGTACGTAACCCAACTTCATTTGCCAGCAGTTTCAATGCCCATCCAGGCTCTTCCGGTCAGTTCGATTGCAGACGTTGCCAGTCTGGCTTCAGTCCATCAGCCATGCCGCCTATTTTGGAATATTGTCAGATCAAGTGTTTTTCTCATTGGCCCAGGGGCTCTCTGTTATCGTGGCCTAATCATAGAACTCAGGTAAGCGACCCCGCATCGAATTCCCACCTGGGATTTCTGATTTACACCTATCATTTGAAAGACATGGCATTCGCACTTGAGAAGTTACCTGACCCAGTTTTACTTGATATATTTGCATATGTAGGTCATCTCACCGCTTCTTTGACGCGGCGACTGAGACGTCCAAGGTCTCTCAGGACAATTTCCGTCGCTTGACGAAATTCCGGGCAATGTCGAGACGACTTGGCAACTTGCTCACACCATCTGTCTTTCTTTCCTTTCGCTTAAGCTGGAACTCAGCCACCCGGAAGCGAAGCTCCGAGATAATGTCAGACATCTGCTTTTCAGCACACTCGATTCCTCACCATCATTACGCGGAGTCAATCTGAGCTCTCGGAAGAGGAACTAGCCAATTTGACAAGATTGTGGAATACTCTGCTGGTATGCATGTATAATTTGACCTCTATAACGTGGGTTTTGCTATCCATGGCGGTGGTTTTACCGCTAACATATTCCACAGGTGGACACTCCAAGACTCAAAGGACAATCAAGTTGAATGGATGAACGACCTCGCTCAAAACATTGGTGCACATCCGACTCTAACCGATTTCGCGCTGGACGTCTGGGGCGCTCAACCTTTGCCCTTGCTCTCTCTACAGCCTCTTTCCCGCCTTCACGATTTTTCTTTTGAATGGCATCCCAAAGCACCTATCCACCCTGAGTTCGAAAGCGAAGTGGCAGCTCTAATAACGAGGTGCTACGATCTGAAGCGACTCAAATTGCAACTCCCTTATATAGAGTCTCCCCATGCCACATTGGCCGGATTCTTCCAAGGCTCATCGTCCCTCGAAAGGCCGTTGAGGTGGCAACGACTACTACTGGTTATTCAAGGGATACTTGTTCACGCAGAGGACTTCATCTCAAATAAACACCACTTTCGATTTCTCGAAGACCTCACCCTCGACCTCACCATTGGTGTCGACCGCGGACGACCTTACTATACAGATGAGATAGGGGAAGTGTTCTCCGCTTTGAGGGTAGAAGAGGTTTACCTTAAACGTCTCTCACTGACTGACCTTCATCCCCCCCGGTATCGTGGAATATATCTCCTCATGCTCTGGCATTGCGGTACTCTCCATCAAGTCCCACGGTAACCATCGAGACGACTCCCCTTCGCTCATCCACAGTTTATTCATTGCCCTCAAACGACATCAACACACGCTGACGTGACTGACCTTCCTGGTTGGCCGAATCTCACCGTACTTGGACGATACCCAGGGCTCACATTTCGGAGAATGCAGAGTCATTCTCTGCTTTAGAGGACTTGAAGATCGAAGTACATACGAGTGATGAGGATCTACGAAGGGGGGATGCTGGTCATCTCGTGGGTGTTGAATTGAATTCGAAGCAGCGTGTGGCGAAAGCTGATGATAATATACGATGCACAGTTCACTTGGCTGGAAATCGCGCTGAGATTTCCAGCACTGCGTCATATCCAGTTCGTGAGGATCCTTATGATTAAGATAAGGTAAAAGGAATCTGGAGATTGAGGAAGCAAGCGGCGCAGGATTTTATGCGCCGCCGAGAGTACACGTTTGACACTTATATCTATCAAGACGCTCTGTAGTGACATTCAGTTTCATACGCATTGCTGGCATAGTTTAGGGCCAGATTAACTGTCCTAATGGAGGCTAAGAGTCCAGCTACATTTAGCAAAAATCTGGCAAGGCGCGTAAGTAGACTGTTCCCCTGGAATAAATCACTACGATGCTCAATAAGCTGGTTCAGTGCGTGTTTTACGCCATTTCGGATGCACCCATCCTGCTGACTCGATGCATTATATCATGAACGACAGTGAAGTGCGTGTGCTCTTGCTTTAGACATTGCCTAATGTCACACTCAAGATGTCTACCGTCTGTCACTAGATAGTACTGCATTAACATAAGCTTCGGAGGATTCGAGAAGCAGTGGTTTGAGTCCTTCCACGGCCCCGAGCGTTGACGAACAAGGGCGTGTATTGGAACACGGATAAAGAGCAATTGGTTGCCATTGACGCGGTCGCAAAACAAGGTGCCGAGCTCCCTCGTCAGGATGCATAAAACCGAGCCAAATTACGGCTCGCTGTCTGAGCTCCGCCGTACCATATTTATTCCCTTGAGGAGCTCAAACGACATGCATACAATTGTAATTGAAAAATTTCGAACCTCGCAGGACGAATCAAAGGGGTAGAATACCATGTGCATGATTTAACTACACTGGGTTTGGGTTCTACGATGGAAATCATTAGTCTTATTTATCTGGGTCCTCTTCAAAACTGATGATTAATTCCCTCTTGGAAAGCGCCTCGAGCGCACGTTCGGAAAATGCTTCCTCGGAGTATGTGTGAGGTCGAAAGCTAAATTCAAGTAGCAGGCTCTTTCCAGGCACAGCACGTCGACAAACGATATCGACAATCTGTGCGAAATCCTCTTCGACCGCATGCACCCAGCCATAAGTTTTATCAGATTGATCAATGTCGATGGAAATATGCGTCAAGTCGACAAAAGGCCCGACGTGTGAACCTTCCTCGTCCCAGTAGTTTTGTTCCGTCAGCCATGACAATACATTCTTGACAGCCCAAAGGGGATTTTTCGGCCCAAAAACCAGCTGTCTGAGCCCGAAATCACCAGGAAGCAATTCAAGTAGGTGAAAGTTTCCGGAACTCAGATTCTGGAGCATTATGGTTTCAAGGCTCGGCGGAAGTCGCTGACAGAATTCCCGCAGTACTTCCAGGTTTTCTTCATTCCAGTCCTCGTCAAGGAGCATATTATTCCAGCGAAGCTCCTCAAGCGCGGGGGCATTGAGATGCTGAAATAGAATATTCGCCCACGGTAGGTCATCATGATCCCAGGACAGGACCTTGAGACGAGGCAGAGTTATCGACTTTCGCGGATTAATGGATGAAGTCTCCCCACCCTGCCCCGTCCTCGTCAGGAGATCTGCAACAGAGCGCCCTGAATTGGCGAAGATTACGACAGCTGAAGAGGAGATGAATGCAGATATCAATAGAGATGCTGTCAAGCGAAAGGGTGCAAATAGCCTCTGTGAAAACTTCAATATGCTTGATATCCATCCCAGTAAAGCATGCATGAGATAGAGAAGTGTTCTGGACCAGATCTAGACTCCTGACATCTGTAGGGCCCCAGCAGACAATTTCCAAGGAGCGAAGGCGTGGAAGGGACGGAAAACGAGTGGACCACATGTTAAGTGTGGGCGGCGGAACATCCAATAGCTGTAGTTGGGTGATTCGGTGTAGGTTTTGAACTAAGTCGGCGTCGACCTCATCTTGGAAGAGAGCAGGTTTTCGTCTGGAGAGCGACCTGGTGGCGTGCTGAAAACTCAACGTGACATCCAAGTCGAGATTACCAGATCTATCGAGGTGGAGCCTGAGTCGATCGGTTTGTTGCCTTTGGCGAAAAGACAGGAAGATGTGAGTCCAGAGTTGTGGGGTGTGTGAAATGATATCCTTCCATCGAAAGCAAACAGCAACCAATCGAGATCTATGCAGGCCACATTCATCCGTAGATGAAGAAGTAGTGGAATTATAAGCTTCCCTGAAAATTGAAACTAGCACTTCGTCTGGAAGCTTGTGGATGAACGCCTGTGAGGTATTACGCGCTCGTAGGCTTCCAACATTTCGAGTTTCTCCGCCCTCAATTTCTATCTATTGGTCAAGGAGGGGCCGTGAGTCCTGATTCGAATTGTGTCATAAAGGTCCTAGGCCTTGAACTCACCGGTTCTTGCGTCGAATCAGGTTCCGACATCGAGGATAGCGAGAAGCAAGACCAGCGAATGAGCGCTCTACGCGAGGCGCGTAGCGGCACGTGTACTAGATTTTCATTGGTCGCTGCAAAATATGCTGTGTAAATCTAGCGTCTATCACCCAAGCCACTCCCTCCTCAGATTTAAATCTTGCCCACTTTAATGTACCTAGAGTATCCTCATTTATTGATCGGCAAGAACTTTGAGCCTCGTGCTCGGTTCATTGACTACTATGCGTAGACAGGTGACTCGAGCGAGAACCTCAGTGGCCCAGCAAATAAAGGTTTACAATTCTTACGATACTTAGTTAACGAATTTTGCGTGATTAATGTGTACACTGATGTCCCCGTGCAAGCTTTCCTTCGTGTGAATTGCGTGTCAAGGTGACGCCGCTTGACAAAAGAAGTCAGATACAGTAACTGCATGAGGGCGTAGAGAGGGTAATCAAGGTGAGAGAAGCAAGCCTTATAAATGGCGCCTCGTGACTGGCCTCCTTTTTTGGAATGGTACAAACTATCTCCGGGCGGTTAATTTTCACTCTCTTTCAATGTGCTCCCTCAGGTCCTCTATATTTGCTTCACCGGTCCACCTAGACCTTGCCTTTCCCCGCCAAGGGCCCCCGGAAGCTCCGCGGCCACGTTGACCAAGATACATGGCCGTTTCAGACCCATACCTGCCAATGACGACCGAGAAATTTCAGCCTGCCTTCGGGCAGCAAGTGAAGCCAGCTGAGGAGGGAGATAGGGAGGACTGGACTGATACTGGGGCAGTGGGAAAGGGAATCTTCTCCAAGTTACAGGACAAGGGCCTTGGAAAAGAAACTGGAAGCGATCGGGGTCGAAGCCAGAGGTTCGTTGCAACCTTCACCCGTTGCATGTCCACTAACTTCACCCAACGATTTATAGGTATAAGCCCTGTCCCAGTCGAAGAGCGCCAAGATACGCAGCACTTCAAAATCTTCTTCATCTGGTTCTCCGCGAATGTCAACATCTTGTCTTTCTCGGCCGGGACTCTCGGTCCAGCCGTCTATGGTTTGGGCATCAGAGATTCATGCTTGACGATCCTGTTTTTCGAGCTGGTATTTTGTGCTATGCCTGCCTACACGTACGTTTATCCTCTGTGCTCCTTCTAGTCGATCTTAACCATCTATCATAGTTCAACGTGGGGCCCGAAGTTGGGAATGAGGCAGATGGTGATTTCAAGATATGCGTTTGGGTATGTCGTATCGCGTTGCAAGGCACGACTAGTGACTCATTCTTTCCCAGATACTACGGTGTTCTACTATGTGTCGTCTTAAATCTTATTGGGATCTGTGGGTTTT
>JANIEX010000851.1:0-15986 GCA_027627405.1 Leucocoprinus birnbaumii
TCGACCCATTCTGGTCCCCCACCATATCCTGAATTCTTATCAAAGAACTCTGCCAAACCGACTAACTTTGCTCCAGCTGCATCCGCATCGCTGGACTGATACTCCTCCACTTTAGAGATACAAAACATAAAATCTGTCGTCCTCACTCTCTGAGACGACAATTCAGGCTTAGGAGTGACCACTTTTTCAGTAACTCCAGAATGCACAGCCTCTGCTGACATAGCAGATCCGTGGTTCACACCATGAGGCGTGGGTGAGGCAGCCGCAGCTAACTCGTCAAAGAGAGTCCCCTTCTGTGAAGGCTCGGGGATATCGTCGGCCCATCCGCTGCCACTTCCAACGCTTCCATTACTCACTGCCCTCCCCATCTCACCGAGACTTGGAGAAAGAATTGGAGGAAGTAGATTATCAGCTTTACCTAGTCCCTCTTGGTTAAGAGGGAATGGATATGGCGCATTGAAAGAATAGGAGCGCCTGATAGACGGCGTCTTGTCCATGTCGGGGGGGGGGGGGTACTCTGAGAGCGCTCAGGAGTACGAGGGCCATTAGAAGATGCCTCACTAGATGCCGGTGAGGTCACTCGAGACGAATGTGTAGATACGATTCCACTAGGGAGTTCGTTGTTGATAGAGACACGTGTTTCAGTGTCGTCCTTGCTGTACGGATCGAAACATTGAGAAACCGACTCGCGTCGGCCCCTCCTATCACCAGGCATGATATTTGTATAGTAGATTCACTTATGAGAGCAATAACCACGATCAAAGTGAAACAATGATGGTGGTCTTAAGGAAAGAAGGGTTGTTGTATGTAGTGTATCTCGCATGCACGCTCGTGTGATTAGTCTGAGGGTTCGGAGTGGTCGCAGGACGAGACATCGATTTGAATCGTGTGAAGTACATTTCTAGATGAGACGACATGAAAAGTGGGATATTATCTTCGGGCTCGCTGACTGAAGCCCCTGGCCTCCAGTAGGCGGTCAAGATCCTGGGTGTGATGGAGAAGGGTGTGATCAAAGCAATGCGTCGTGGCCGCACAAATTTGATCCGGGGTCAGATCTGGTTCGGTGATCAACACTTTTTTGCTTTTCTTGGATTCTGCATTTATATTCCGCAACAAGTAGTCTGGTGCTAGGATGTAGAGACTACGGAAAGTACGGGTGAAGTAGAGTGCCAGAGCTGAGTGCCCCGTTTGAGAGAGTGGGATTTAAAGATAAGTTGAGCACTACATGTAGAGGTTCCGAATAAGAGGAAGGTATGGAGGAATGTGGTGGAGTCCGCAAATAAGAGAGTAAAATGACAAAGAACTCAGTAGATAAACGTATGCGATGCGAGAATCGTTTCCACGGGGGATGGGATAAAAGGAGGAAAGTCCTAACTATCGAGTGGTCGTGCGCGTGCCACTAATTCCCCTTGGATCCTTCCTCCTCTCTGAATTCTTCCGGTCTGCGATCCTCAGGTGTCGGTTTGACCAGGAGTGGCGGGTTTGTCCCATGCTTCGTGCATAGATCAGACTTCTCGAGGAATTCGGAGAAGGTCTAGATACCCTCATGAAATCCAAGTAGCGTAAATAGAGGTGCTCCGACATGCTGGTGAGGATATGACAGCGGTCTTCATGTTTCGGGCGTTCACGTATAATATGATTCCGAGTTTGGTGCAATCTACAGCAGAGGCAGACAATGGGCCGGTCAAGGATGAAGCGAGAGCAGAAGTCCCTAGCATAGCCATGCCCCGCGCAGCACTGAGTGAGTCTTCCAGATCACTTGCTTGTCCTCCAGCTCTGTGAAACGCGGAGGTGGGCAGAGGGAGGAGAGGATGTGGTCCGACTGGGCATAGTGCCCGTGTTGTGAGTGGTTCCGCCATTGAGATATCCCTAGCGATAGTAGTCCCTCGTGCGCCCTGCGGAGAGCGTGAGTGATAGTCATGTTTGTTGAGCTGGAGAGGAGGGTTGCCTCCTTTGCAAGTTCGTTGGTATGGCCTGGAAACCATGACAGGGAGAGAGATTTGATCCATAAAGCCACCTTGTAGCGTTGATGTTGAAAGTGTGGGATATGATTGGCCAGGGGTGACTTGCGATCGTGAATGGTGCCCATGTAGTTGATGCGTTGGCTGCAAAAATGCGAAGGTGCTGATCAGACGATGGTGAATGCGCTTGGCGCAGCCCAGCTACGAAGCCTGGCACGAGCTCGGCGTTGTAAACTTCAGCCCTCTTTAGCCATACCCCGCCTAGCTTGTAGTGACGTCATGGGTATTTCTCGCCCACCACAATATCCAGCTGCTGCAGCCCCTGCTAGACGGGATCGTTTGTGGGAGAATTTTGGTGGCCTGTCCGAGTAGACAGCGAAGTTTGTGGTTGAGAAGTGGAGGGTTGCGAGATCTAAGAGGTGTGTGCGCGCTGCCTTCTGCTTATCTTCATTTGACTTGTCCAACGCACACAGCCGCCCGTTAACGCCATGGAAAGGAGGAAGGGAGAAATGCGTTCATTGGATGGGGAGGTGTAATGTGTGGAGGCGTACTACACAGAGGACTCTGAGGGTGTTCTAACTTCTCGTAAGAGGGTGGGACTCCGGAAGCCTTTCGCACGCCCAGGTGATCGATGCCTAGTGCTCAGCGCTCAGCGCTCAACGCTCGGCGGTCGACGCAAGTATCATAGCCCTCCGCATCGTGCACTAGCCACTGTTGAAGGTCCAACGCTACTCTCACCCGCTTCAATCAGTGTACCTGGGTACTCTTGTTTGAGTGAGAGCACTTCAAACCTGATCAGCTTTTGACTTCTTGCACAACTTGGAAATTGCCCTTAGCCGGATGCCAAACGTTGTGGTTCTTGCAGCACCCTCGCGAGTTGTGAGTGCTTCCCAAAGCCTTAGAAGCATGGTTCTTACCGGGACTTTGATCTAGATGCCTAGCCTGTGGGATCCTGCATCTATTCTCACATGCTTTCAGATTTCTCCGTCGGTCAACTCCCCGTCGGTCAATTCGGCCCCATGCCCAGCGCCCAAATTACCAGGGTAGAGGTTCTCGCCTCAGAAATAGCAGCCGGCAGGTAGCGAAGCGAAGAGAAAAGGCAGAGAGAAGACACCTCGACAGGTCATAGGATCAATACAAGCCTGCGCCCACAGTCGCCCACAATGATACCTTCTGGCTTATCTCTCTATATCGGTCTCCCTCCACAACATCTCAGGATAGAAAAGCATTGCCAAGCTGTCAGCCCAGCCTTCCTCTACCCACAACCCCCAACAAGTGGGCTATGGCATCTCAACCCGGCCAGGACGCTCAGTCTGCACCACCCAGCGCGCCCAATGAGTCCGATGTATTTGCAACCTTGTGCCATTTGGTTTCTCGGATTGATGCCGAAGAACGCATGCAAGAACTAGTCAAGAAAGCTCGGGAACTCGAAAGGGGAGACCTTCAGCTCCTCGTTGATTGTCTCAGCATGGTGGGTCTCTTTATTCCTCTGTCACCATGACTTTCGCTCAGGGAATTTCCTTTACAGTCGCTTGACAGAAATGCTGCACCCATGAAGTGTCGTGGTTACGTCTGGCGCTCGCTAATCAAGATTGCATCGTCCGCCAAGGTTCTCGCTCAAAACCACTCTCTCAACTCGGCTCGCCTTGTCCACGAAACTGGGTCGCCTCCTGGTATGTACAGCATATCAGGCAGTGCATCTCTGCGCGTTACAATGCTGAAAAGGACAGAGAACGACCAGCTGGTAAGTTCTACTAGTGACCTTGATGATCCTGTTTAACGACAGTTGGCCAGAATTACAGTGAAGAATTCGTCAGCTGGATTCACATATTTCACCCTAACGTTGTACCGGTATACTCCGTCTTTCTTGATGACGGAATAAATCTGTCGCTTGTTTCGCCGAACATCGACCACGGCAACGTCTGTGCCTACATGCGAGAGCACCCAGAGGTACCACGTATGGCGCTAGTATGTGTATTCATCTGGTTTTGCTTTCATTCATGACGAATCTGCTGCTAGGTATCTGATATCGCGAACGGTCTATCTTACTTACATGATCACGGTATCGTACACGGTGGACTCTACCCGGTAGACTTGCACCTATCCTTGAATATTGGAGTAAGACACTGACTTCTGCTACAGGACTGTGTTTTGGTCTCAGATGAGGGACGAGCTATGATTGCAAACACGAGCATCAGCTGCGATCCACGGAGTCCGATTCACTACCCGTTCGCTACTCGGCGCCGGAATTCTTTGAGGAGGAGGACATGCAACCAACAGAATCATCTGATGTGTGGTCGTTTGCATCTTTATCCTATGAGGTAAATCTCAAGTTTATGGTAACTGTGCGCCGTAACCGACCCTTCGCTCTAGATTCTGTCAGATAAACAGCCCTTCTTTCAATTTGCCAAGGATGTTCGTGTCTGTGGCGCTATATCCCATGGGAGCAAACCGATCCGACCTGGAGTTGACGGGGTTGATGGAACTGAGATCAATGACACAATATGGCAGACGCTGGTGATGTGTTGGAGGTTCGAGCCCTCAGAACGTCCCCCATGTCTGAGAGTTTATCAGATTATCGTGGGGATGGGGACACAGGACGAGAGGCAGACGGCCAAGCCAATTAATGGGTCGGACACTCTGAAAAGCTCTGTCGTTGACCTCGAGCGCGCAAAATCGAGTTTGATGAGAGTTTTGGGTTCCGAAGCTGCGTCGTCTCTTCGGGTTCCAGAGTATCTCCGCGACTCGCTCTTGAGGCTCATTCCTAGTCAAAACAGGTTCATTCCTGATCGAACCAAGCTCATTCTAGCAAAGGCGGCAATATTAAAGATGAACCCTGACGAAACCCAGTGCTTGGTCGACTTCCTGGACCTGGTGGGTTGCAGTGTTTGAGTCAGTTGCGACGACACTCATTTGTTTAACTGAAGCTTCTTGAGGATTTCACTGATTGGTGCAGCCCAAAACGCGACGCCATTGTTTATCTCCTCTCCCTAATAATGATTCCAACCCGGGTCATTCCCAAACGTTACTTACTCAACGGTGTTCATTATGACGCTCAGAAGCCTTTGGCAGTGGGCGCCTTTGGGAAGGCGTACGAAGGACGTGGCCTCAGTGTACGTGTCAACGTTCTGAGCCATTCTCTTGCCAAGAGGGTGTGTTATATACGTGTACTCCACAAGAATCACATTAACTTATATCTGTAGAGACTTCTTAGAGGAATCCCAGATTGGTCGCATGTCTCGCACCCTAACATCATTCAGTTTTGTGGGGTGTTTCTGGATGACGACGGTGGAGGATCTCAGCAGCTTTGTGTCGTAACTCCATTATGGCGAAATGGTAATTTACGGGACTATGCGCCCACTTTGCCACAAAAGAAGCGAATCCACTTGGTGTGTAATAACTTTATTCCTGATGATTGACGGGACACTGTTTTTACATTACTGTCAGCTTTTAGATGTTGCTGTTGCTTTGAATTACCTGCATACTAAGCTGAGCGATGCGTTCGGCCGCTCAACTCTGACGCCGGTGAGTCGGTGAGCGCAATTACCAAATGTGCGATCTCACAGCCGTCCAATGTCATGCAGGACAAGGTCCTCGTCTCGGACCAAGGTCGCTCAGTACTTGCATATTTTGATGTGGATACTATTTTTACAGATCACTGGGATACGAATTCAAAATATCAATCTCGTTTCGCTACTCTCGATACAATCAAAACGCATATAGATGAGCTGCGGTCTTTTGGATGCATTTGCTACGAGGTAATGTTTCATACTTTCATCCCACTCCTTCTTACCAATGTTCTCAACACTGTTGGCTTCTATAGGTCCTTTCCGGAAAGCCACCTTACCACCAATACACCAATGCAGAGATAACATCTGCCATAGTCATATGCGAAGTGCCGAGACGACCAACAGACTCTGACGAGGGCATGGAGGTGATTGATGACGACATGTGGAGAGTCATTGAGCGGTGTTGTATATATGACCGGCAGCGCGAGCCGACGGCGTTGAGGATTGTGGAGATGATAACAAGTACACTGGAAGCTGAGGATGATCGTCCACCGGCTGAGCAGCTGCCCGATGCCAGCATTCTAGCGCTACGGTCACGTGCTGAAGTCAACTTCCCGGAAGTTGAAGGCTTATTGGACAGAATTCGGGTCAGTGGAAATGCTTCTAGGTCCCGGGCAGGTTTGATATTGTTAGTATAGGTTGAGCTGTTGCGAGGTCCAATGTCAGAGCTCCTTGGGAGTAAAATCATGGATGTTGCAGAAGCTGCGATGGAGCTCCCTGTGAATGACATTCGAGCCCTTGTGGACTTCCTAGATCTTGTGCGCTTTCACTTCATGCCATCATCTGCATGCTAATACTGTGGGATTTGAACACAGACCCTCAAGGACTATCCCTTAAATTCTGAGGAACGAAATCGCGTGCTGGCCTTGCTCTCGAAGCTCACCTCCTTGACGCAAACTTTCCCTCAATGTTACGAAGTCAAAGGCATCAAGTATCAGCCTGTGCCAATTGCAGAGGGCGGATTTGGCACGGTGCACAGAGGGTTAGACCTCAGTATGTGTGTCAAAGTGATGTCTCGAGTAGACACGAGCACCCTGACTGTACGTAAAACTCCGCAATATCTAGGCTATGCCTAATAATTCCTTCCTGCAGGAATGGATCAAGGAACTGGTTCTGTGGTCCCACTCGTCGCACCCAAATGTTTTGCCATTCTATGGAGTGTTCCTTGAGAGCACAGGTCCATCCCAGCGGATTTGCCTTGTATCTCCGTTCATGAAGAACGGCAATTTGCATGACTATGCACCCCGCCTGCCTCAGAAGTCTCGACTACCATTAGTATGTGCCTAATACTCCCCATCTTGGGTCTTCCTAATTAGCATGATTTTCACCCCAAGATCCTCGACGTTATCAATGGTCTTGGTTACTTGCATGTATATGGCATTATTCATAGTGACTTGAAAGGTGTGAGTGTCTTGAGTTTTCCTGAATCACATTCTGCTCATTCCTATTTCTTGTACTAGCAAAANGTCCTGATTTCAGACGAGGGGCGTGGTCTTCTGACTGATTTTGGAGCCTCTCATATTGTGACATCCACTGCTGCGCTGACTACCTCCTCCGTCTTCAGTACCCTGCGCTTTGCTGCACCTGAACTGATGGAAGATGGTGCACGGCCATCAAAGGAATCTGATGTGTGGGCATTTGGCTGCTTGTGCTACGAGGTATGTTTTCCATTTAGTCAACTCAGACTAGTTTCTAAAAACTTTCAGACACTTTCACGGAAATCACCATATTACCAGTACTCCCGAGATTTCCAAGTTGTTGGCGCCCTATCTCGCAAAGAGCTTCTGAAGCGACCAGGTCCTGTGGAAATTGACAACAATGACGAAAGCAACTGGGATGCCGAGATTGACGACGACTGGGATCCCATTGACGACCAGGCATGGAATCTGATCACCAAGTGTTGTACACCCGAGCCAGGTGACAGACTAAAGATTCCAACCATACAGGAACTGATTATGGACCTGAAAGTATGGGATGATCGACCAGCAATGAAGGCAGTACCTGGCGCCGATATCTTCAAGCTTCGCTTCAAGCCTGACATTGATCTGGACTGCGTAGGGAAAATCTTAGACAAACTCCAGGTATTTTGTTTGTCCTCTCCTTGGGACAATAAATGACTCTTTCAAAGATGAAGGTGGCCCCTTTATACGAGGAACGGTCTGACATTCTCGAATTCTTTCTCAATCGACGGCGTAGTGATAGCAATAATAGATAACATGATGTTCTGGGATATCTGTGCTCTCAGAGCATTGATACAAGCTATTGATATGACTCTATGTCAGGCTTTCGCTCGACATCCAATAAACATTATGACCTGCTGAATGTCAAGCAAACCAATAGTAGTACTTGCGCGCACCGGGCTCTTGAGCCTGAGCTGCGACAAACTGGTCGATCATCATGCATCAGCACGGGCACAAGAAACTCCTTCTTAGCTGGAGTATACCAGCATTGGTTCTTTCCTGCAAATCAACTGTCGTCCTGAGCCATCCGTAGGGGTTAGGTATTTCGGTGATAACTCTCATAGGAAAAGGCGCCTAGCAAGCGCTGGCATTAGTCCCTATTCAAGATCTTGAGATTCTGATCACATGACTACAAACCGAAATTTCTGAAAACATCGCAGTCGGTCGCAGTCGGCTTCATGCAAGCTTCATGGAAGCTATTTAGCAGTCACCACATTCCCTAGTATCCTCCTTTCTGGCCTAATGTCAACAGGACGTGAGTGTGAAACCCCATATACTTAGACCGGAACTCTGAATTGCAGGCTTGATTTGATAGGTCTCTCCCTTGCTCAGCAGCTCGCTCAGCTGGACCAACCTGCACCAATCGGTCCGTTCGTCAAGCTTCACTGAACCTGACGTTTCTCTTACATGGATCCTGAAAAATAGACTTTGATCCCGAAGACTTGGTTATCCATGAGCGGGGATCCGATGATGAAGGACAGGGTGTTTCCTCAGCAGCCCGCGAACATTATTTCGAAGTTGGGTGCGTGAAACGGTCGTGTTTTTTCGAACGCACATTTGGGCTGACACCGTGTGGGATACGATTTGTTCTAGGCCAAGTTCTCTCCGCAGATTACATGACAGTATCGCCGATCCAAAATATGAAGGAGTGAGAACGAGTCGAAAGAAGTTGATGGAGATATCAGACGAAGAGGAGGATGAGGACGAGGAAGGGGAGGATGATGAAGAGGATGGTGGAGAGGATGAGGATGGGAACTTAGATGAAGGTGGAGAAGATGGCTTTGAAGATACCGAGCTGCAGGATGAGGAAGCTCCTTCGGAGAGTGAAGAGGACGAGGAGATTGAGAGCGAGGGAGAGGGGGGTGAAGAAGTACTTGACACCACAAAAACGCTCGCTTCGAAACGAAAACCTCAGGAAGAGCCTTTGCCTACTGAAGATCTTGCGAATACCCTTCAGAAGACAAGGGAAGAGGATTTGAGGAAAGGGAAGGCCGTCATGAGACAAATGGTGAGTGGCATTTTTGGGAAATCCGCGTTTTCACAGCTGATTTATGCCCAGAGTCTATGGGACTCTTTACTTGACGCAAGGATACGCATGCAGAAAACGACGACTACTGCGAATAAAGCAGTCTCGGTGTGTAACAAATTTGTGATCATAATTATGCCTTTTTTGACCTACCCTCAGTCGGCTTCAAGAAGCCTCCTTCAGTCGCCAGAATGCCAGGAAGACTTCAACAAATATCTTGAAGAGTCCTTGCTATTGGCTGAGGACCTGTTTGAGCTACAAGAAGTCCGTCTCACCTACTACTTCTCACTGTTACGTCCCTGACAATTGCATTGATAGACTATTCTCAACATGAACGAATTGGCGGCACCACCTCCGCGTAAAAAGCGCAGAATTCAGGAAGACGACAATCTCGAAACCTATATTGCATACTTCACTGAGGCGAGCACTAATACAGCCAAACTAGATCAAGCGTACGTCTCCCGCAGCGTTAGCTGTAAGTAACTGATGACTTCTCGCAGTGTACACCCATGGCTTGTTCAGACTCTCGGAAAATGGTCCGCGAAAATCCAAGCTGTAGCACCTTCTGTCTTACTACCTCCGAGCCGCAATACTTTCTCCAAAAAGTCTCAAAGCCTCAAATCCGCTGTGCAAATGGTTGACGAAGCGCTCCTCGATCATCCTCGTTTGCTCGCTAAAACCCGAATAGCTCGGGGTAAGATGAAGAGTGAAGCTGCTGACAGTAAAGAGGAGGACATTGAAGTGTTTGATGATACGGATTTCTACCAGCAACTACTGCGAGATGTCATTGACTCAAGGGGCGACGGTGCGGGTGGTGCGGACGATTGGATGGCATTGCAACGTGAAAAGAAGGCGAAGAAGAAAGTCGACACAAAAGCGAGTAAGGGGAGGAAAATACGGTATGTCTTGATTTCACGTCAACACCTTCTCGACGCTAATCGGAATTTGACAGGTACGAGGTGCACGAGAAACTGCAAAACTTCATGGTTCCTGTTCCAGTCATTGGAGCTTGGCATGAAGAGCAAATTGACGAGTTGTTTGCATCATTGCTAGGCAAAGGGTTCGAGGGGGCACTTGGAGACGAGACTACAGCATCCACTGGAGGTCTAGTAGGTGTAGAAGCAGCGATTAGAGATGGATTTAGAGTGTTCGGGTAGATGCGATGTAATAGTAGAGGTATTATTCCAGGTTATTCACGTGAAGATCAGGCACGAACCGCCACTGTGGAGGAACAAGACCAAATATGACCGCCACATGTGAAGCGACCCATTACGCAGTCCATTACAAGCTACAACAACTCAGCTTCAGTCCTCACGCTCCTCAGCAACTGGCGACAGCTATTGCTTCTGGGCATATTAGTGTTGGAAGCCGTGTTATTCAGTTACAACCATCGTAGAATCCCTTGGCAGGGCTCTTTACCTACAGCCCCAGCTCCGAAACGCCTTCAAAGCTTTGAAACAATCAGTCATGGATAATTTTGAAGACGAGAATCCCTTTGAGGACGCGGGTCATCTGCCGTCAGAAGCATCATCGACCTCAAAAGTTGCGCTTTATGAACCACCTTCGGGCCAGCTGTCGCCTTCATCCCCCACATCACAAACTCGCCCATTTCCCTCACCGGGTACGCACAAGACGCAGCAAACAACCTACAAAACGGAGTTCTGCTGTCAGACGGACCGGGTGTTACATTCTGGAGATGACATGGAGATTATAGTGAGTTACCATCGCTCTTGTGCTAATACACAGCCTAAATGTCTTCCAGATAACAGATGCGCAGAAGACGTCAGTCAATGCCAATTCACCATATATTGTATACGTGATTAGGACCGGTGTATGTTATATCTGGTTGGACGAAAGCTTCGTGCTGACACAATAGTCAGGGTGCAGAAGCTAGACATCGCTATTCGGAATTCGAGTCTTTCCGGCAAAGCATGGCCAAGCTATACCCAACATTAATCATACCTCCCATTCCTTCGAAGAATACGATAGGAGATTATGCTGTTAAGCAGGCGAAGGCGAAAGAAGATGCTGCAATGATCGCACGGCGGAAACGAATGCTCCAAACCTTCCTGAACCGCATTGCACGCCACCCTATATTGTCGAATGAGCATGTCTTCCATCGGTTTTTGGATGGAGAGGTATCATGGGTGCGTCTGGTAGCAATCTATTCTCGATTGCGTAACTCATGAGCATAGACGGAGGTGTTGAATTCTCCACCTATCACAAACCTACCCAAGAACATCCTGAAAGCTCCTGCACACAATCCGACAGATCAGAATGCTTCTCCCGCCTATAATGTCCTTTCCAATCCCTCTGCTGCGCATCCCTTGCGCAATCCTGATCAAAGGTTTCTTGACTCCGAAGCCTTCACTCATAAATTCGCCAATCACCTTAGCGGTCCGATGGAGAAGGTGACGCGACGAGTCATCAAGCGCTGGACGGGTGCGGAGAATTGTATTTGTCCAAAATTAAACGCGCTAATCGTTTAGAATAGATTATGCCCAGGATCATGCTGATTTAGGAGCTGCGTTGAACGGGTTCAGTCTTAATGAGGCGGGGGCACTCTCTGGCGCGATCGAGAAGACAGGTCAAGCCGCTGATGCGACATATATGTCTACCACGAAATTGGTATGTTCGTCATTCACTTAGGCGCTCGAACATTTCCATTAAACATTTATTCGGTAGTTACAAGAACTGGAGCAGAACTGGGCAGAACCATTACATGAATATTCCCAATTCGCAGCAATTATCAAGAAGCTGTTGGCGTACCGACATCAGAAACATGTCCAGTTTGAGATGACGCAAGACGCCCTAGGCAACAAACGCGAAACGTTGGATGAGATGGAGAAAAGCGAACGCGAGGCAAAACGGCTGGAAGAAGCTTTGTCGAGAGGGAGGCTATCAGCTACTTCTAACTCGCCTAATCAACAGCAGTCCTCATCTACTCCTTCGAGTCCGGAGATCGTGGGAGAGGAGGAAGAGGGGAATGAACAAACTGCGGAGCATGAACAGGCAAACTCCTGGCCAGCAGCGCTGCCGGCTCACCCTGGACCCAATCCTGCTCGGCGGAAACCGAGAGCTCCTGGAATGGGTCTCCTGAATGCCCTTAGTTATACCCTGCACGGCATGATGGATGTGGATCCCGAGACCGCTCGGCGGAACACTATTACGAAGACAAGAGAAAACATCTCTCAGGCGAGTGGTTTCTTGTCGGCTTGTCAAGCGGAGCGCCTGACTTGTATTCACAACCTCAGCTGGAGGATGCCCTGCATTTATCGACTCAAGACCTGAAATACGCAAGCTCTACGATTCAGGCTGATTTGGACAGATTCCAGCGCCAGAAAGTTGCAGACCTTCGAGAGATGGCGATCAATATGGCTCAAAGTCATCGGGAATGGTGTAAAAAGGTCCGTTGACCCCTGCTTCCTTTCGCTCGCAGTAAAGCGTATTCAATCAACTCGCGCTTTTTTGACAGAACCTGGAAGCTTGGGAAGAGGCGAAGAAAGAAGTCGAAGCCATCCCAGAGCATCCCAACAAGCTGCCTCCCCAAGCCGCGGGGACGAATTCTGCAGGACCTCACGACGCGACGCCTGGCTCTGGGGCTTCAGGGGCCAATCGCAGGGACTCAACAGCCACTATCAACGGCCGCTAGTCATTGAATTTTAGCCGGATTTGCCTTTTTCATTTGTTTCGAGCCACTTTGCCCTGGCCCCTGTATATAGCCGAGACTTTGGGTGGTAGAGTCCTCGTTATATGGAGTTTAATCGGTTGGCTATGATTTCTCTCAGGTTACGTTTCACGGACATGTACACGTTGGAGCCTCGATGCTGAATGGATAGCTTGTTTATTGGATTTGGTGGCTGCGAAGATTCGGACAGTATATGCGTAAGAATAAAAGGATGCACGCGCATATAGCCACCTGTTGACTTGCAAAATTGCCTCTTCCGGTTGGCGAGGTTGAAATATCCGAGAGATCCTCCTACTTCGGAAGCGGCCCTTTTGTTGACAAGGAAACAATTTGACTTTGAATAGTTCTTACTCCCAATTGTCTTTTGGCTTCGACAGTCCTTCCAGCACTGAACATCCAATCAAAACCAGACAATTCAATAGCTTACAGCCGGTCATCGGACTCGCTTGGAAGATGTGTGCAGGTGAGTCCTTGCCCGAGATGCCCCTGAACAAGCAAAATTGTTGTCTGGTACCCAAGTGATAAACAGAATCACATACATGAGATCATATGATTCCTCTTTGGTAAACGAACTACCACGGCCGAATACTCCTACCACTACAACCGACGCTTTGCCAGAGTACACCCNAGTACACCACCCGCCAAGTGCGTCTTTGTGTTTTTACCATTGCTTTTGCACGCCGATCGCGTATTCTAGGGCGGTATCCGAGAGTCAAAACCATGAATAATTCCACAGTACACAATGTCGTTGAGCCGTTGGTTGAGCCGAAAGAATTTGAGGCCCAGGATCAAGTCGTNCTCATTCTTTGCGGTCTAGTCGCTTCTGGGAAGGTGAGTTGATACAAATCAATAACNCCAGACTCGGAGAGCACTAATGTGGTCGCTTGAAGTCCACTTTTGCCGAAGCGCTTCAGGAATGCTTTCCGCAGTTTCGGAGATGTAATCAAGATGATCTGGGAAGTAGACAGGNGGTGGAGGAGGCGNCGCGGGACTTATTGGGGCAAGGATACTCGATCTGTGTTGATCGAACGAATTTCAACGCTGCGTGAGTGTTTCCATCCTATCTTGATATCATCATACTTTCTTCTGTGGTGTAGCGTCACTGGTAGCGACGATACTAGCTTTTGCGGTGAACTTTCTGCAGCCATAATCCNGAAGATATCCCGTTGTCGGTGATCTCGGATGGGCTTGAATGGGTGGCAAGTCAACACCACATGAAAACTGCATCGTTTCAGCATTTCAGCATTTGAAATTCTGATCTTTTGACACTTGGACGGAATCACTGATGTANCTTCCCGTCCACATCTATCCCCTTTCACGATTTATAGGCAGCGATCACACTGGATCNAGATTGCGAAAGAATTTCCTGGGACAGTGATCTGGGTTATTGTCTTCGACACACCATTCGAGGTAATTACGGTTTCACACCGAGTCTTTTTTTCCCTCTCTACTCCCACAGCCGCCAGAATCTCGATTCAAGTCAGGAAGNCATCCTNCTATGCGGCGTAAAGTCCATCCCTACTNTCTTCATGGAAATTCTTCTGTTATGGAATGCAAAAAAGCTGACAGTCATTAATCAACTGCCTTTTTGTCATTCCAAAATAGATCTGCGCTGAAAGNCTCCATACAAGTGAGTAAACCAGTGTCGCGCTTCTTCCTTTTCCAACTTATTCAAAGAAGACATCATCTTGATGTCGTGCGCCCCTATTTCTTTTTGTCTCTAAACCTTCTGTTCATCCATCTCTAATTTTAACTCTATCTTTCTCGCCATCTTCCGACTCTGACATACTCTCTGCTAATCTTCGCACGAATTATGTAGGAACCTCACATCCCACCATCAAATCCGTAGAACAGGGTCTCTCAATTCTCGCACGATTTGCCAACGACTTTCGTTACCCAGACCCTCGTGAGGGTTACGACTGTATTCTCTACCTTCAGCCGTCTGCTTCGNTGAATACGGATGGCAGTACAGGCGTTATTTCGGGTCCTTTAGGCACTGGGGTGGAAATTCCTGCAAATTACTGTTACACNAGATCANAAATATCTTCTATCCTTCAACGGNTCCGAGACTCTCCTGTCGTATTGCCTCCGCGACAGGATCTCGATGGTCCTTTCTCACCTTCTGATCCCTTCACCGTGCGCTCGATCACTTCAAATTNCTCCAGGTCGAGTGGGTCCGCTGGTAGTCATCACTGGACTCGACCTAGTCGTGGCTCACATGCGGCGCACGGAGGATCAGGAAACACTGGATATGTGCGCCGCGGGGATTACAGACGACTAGGGCGAGGTTCAGGATATAATTCATACGCCTATTCATCTCAATCCCCACCACAAACCCGGTACAATAACTCTTGGAGAAACGGGGGCGCTTGGTATGGTGAAAGCGGGCATGCTTATAGCGCTCCGAGGAATCAATCTGCGGGAGAAGGACTTGGCAAAAATCGCGATAGCAACACTGGAGCTTCAGGCGAGCGGGCCTGAGGTGTGTTGTACGAGAGCTGGGAGAGCCGCAGTTTGTCCACCTACGATGTGGAAATATACGGTCCGATTGCCCTTTCGTGCATCCATGNTCCCTTGTTCACTTTAGCAAATGTCTGGGGATCTGAAGGCTCGAATTAACCACCCAATNGCCGTTATACAAATATGAGAATAGGTCTCGGGACTCCGTTTCTCATNCCGGGTGGTAAAGGTCTAGCTTTTGAGTCGCTTCAAACGCTCGTTTGCATAATCCACCGTTTTNCGAGGTCCTGGATATACTTACATCCCTCCAAGACCACCGGTNATATCAAGATCGCCTGGACGATGGGTTGCTTTGAGTAGCTGCGAAAAACTCATAGCGTCTAATTTGGCCACACGACNTTTTCATCATACAAGAAATGAATTNGAACGACCCTTTATTCATCCACGCCACGTTCAGAACATGATCTAAATCTCGTNACTCCTGCGTAGTGCGTGCTATATATCCTGACCAAGCACGCCATGCCGCACACTCGGAAGTCTGCGTGTACAATCCCGACGCCGTGGTCGATTACTGTAAANTGTTTACGCTAGCATTGCACTACTNTCCGACTCGTGGCGAGTGCTGTGGCTCNAAGGACCCCTATGGAAGGCCCAAATCTATATCTATATATCGGTCTTCGACCCCTCGATATAGGTCAGGTTAGGTCATCTAACCTGATGGAATGGTGCTGTATTTATCAACTATGACTCGTCTTCGTCANTCCGCCTATTGTCTAAGAAGACACTCGGAAAGATCCCTCTNTCTGNNANNNCNNNCNNGAG
>JANIEX010000852.1:0-18544 GCA_027627405.1 Leucocoprinus birnbaumii
GTACCAACAGCACCAGGCTTTCCGGGGTCGGTGACGAGGGTGTTCAACTGGACACCATCCGGGACTGGGCCATCGGGCTTAGCGGGGCAAGAGCCAGCCGGGTTGACGGGGGCGTTCAAGCCAAGAGGAATGTTGCCAGTTTGATCGCCGCTGAATTGCGGGAATTTGGATCCGGAGAATTGACAGTGGAAGAGTCCGTTGAGCTCAGCGTTCTTGGGAGCGACCTGGCAATAGGGGACCTGGAGACTATCAGGCTTTAGGGGAAGAAAATCTATGTCAGAGATCAATGGCGAATAAATCAGCGACTATGAACATACAGCATTACGAGGTTGCTGAACGAAAAGCTGAGCAAGCCTGATCATCTCCGGGTCGTTGTTGAGGGTCTTGGCAAGATCGATCATGGCATCGGCGGAGTCTTGCTGGTCGCAGGGACCGGCGTTGGCAAGAAGGGTAGCAGCTGCCTTGACGGCGATGATATTGCACTGGGGATCACCTCCGGCCTTGCTCTGTAAGAGATACGTTAATCGTAACTCAGAAGAGTGGTTGAGAGATTCCACTCACGCAAGCCGCTTCCCAAAGAGTCTTGGAATCGATGGTGTTTTGGTTGATACGCTTCTCAAGAGGGACAGCAGAAGTGAAGCAAGCAAGAGCGGAGAGGACGAAGACAGCGGTGAGTTTGAACATTCTGAAAAAGTGCTTTGAATCTGAAAAAAGTAACTAAAACGCGATGAAGGGAGAAGATTTGATTTTTGGAACCAAGCCAATAACTGAACGATGAAGAGTAAGGATAGAAGACTACAGAGCACCCGGCTCGAAACGAGAGTTGCTTGAAAGTGTTGAAGAAGAAAAGAAACAGAAAGAAGGAAAAGAAGCTGGTGGAGAACGGACGGTCAAAGTGACGCCCTTATATATCGAAGAAATCGACATTGGCTCAGTTGCAACATCTGCCCAGCGCTCTCCATTTTCGGAAGCCGGAACTCTTCGACTGGTGCTTGTTCCATATGATCATCACCAAGGACAGGACAACAGCGCTAAGAACAGAACACCGGCTGTGATGCTGTTGCCATCCGAGTCGTGATACTGATTGAATGACCTATATTCGGGAAGTCTGCGCATGGGATGTCTTGGGTTTCACAAGTGCGGTAGAGCCGAGATGGCGAAAACGCTCGAGAATCAGGATCCATGTCGACTCTACCACTTGCGTGGCAATTCGGAGAAGTTCATTTTCACCTTCCAGCCGTTACATAGCAACATATGCTTCTCTTATGGTCCAAGCGAATGATGCATAATGCATAGTACAAGAGGGTGACTTTGAGTTCGGCAGTGGTGCGGTGCGAGGGAGGGTGTCCTTATGGTGGGCGTCGCCAGAGCGACAAGTACTCGAGGCATAAACAAAAGCATGACGTCACTGCAATCACCAATTCGCTGCGCTATCCGTATAGAACATGCCTGGTGGACCAACGCTGCCATGCCTCCAACGGCTTGTTGAGGATCATCTCGGATCTCCACACATGCATAATTGCTGAGACTCGTCAAAGACGAGCGTTGGGGTAGGAACAGTTGAGATCGGCTGAGGCTACTGCAGAAAATGTCAATCAAATGTGTGATGCATCATGTATCATCATGATCAAACAGCCATTCGCTCTCGCCAAGCAGAGCTCTCCTCCGAAGCCGCCGAATATTTGTATGTCATCAAGGAAATAGCGATGCTGAGGAGGTGCGGACGCATCGCTGAAACAAGGACGATGGGGTTAGCCAGCGTTTTCGGTGTCGGTGATGCTAATCTTGGGCGAATTGGAACGTTCCGACAACCTGAAATATCAAGTTGATGGATCGGTACGGCGTAGAGTAAGCAAGCTCCGGAGAGCGATCATGACAAAATAATCACCGCCTTGGCGTGATCAATCAGCTGTTTTCAGTGGTATCACATTCAGGGCATAAGCTATTAAGTACATGAGCAGCATTAACAGTGTACAGAGGAAGAAACAAGGGTAACAATGCTCGGAACGTCTACACTTTCCTCTCGACGGAATCGGAGCGTACGGAGTTCGAGCTGTTGTCAGCATGTTCGACTGCGCCATGGACTCCTTCTAGGTATCACAACAAAGAGCTTCATCAGAGAGAGGTCTCAATCCAGAAGATCGCACACACCATTTTCGACTTTATTGATGTAGGCCTGTCGTTCTTCAGCTGAAACAGCCCCGAAGATAACGTCCATCTCTTCCAAACTGCGGTTCTTGGTCTCTGGAATCAAGCTGCGTATCACCAGATCAGTGAGGCACTCCAAGGACCAGGCCCAAGGACTTACAGAGAGAATGTTGCCATGGCACCGACGTTTACGGTGGCAAACATGATGAAGATTTTATATCCGAGATTGGTCTTCATCTGAGGTGTGACCTTCGATACGACGAAATCTGGGGTAGGCTGTTAGGTAGGAACAGCACGTGTGTGACATAGACTTACTCCAGAGCCATTGGGAGGCACTCGCAACTGCGAGACCGTAATGTCTTGTGCGGGTGGGGAAGATATCGGCGACATAAACCCAAGGTAGAGGACCTAGACGTAGTACGATGGTGAGCACAATATTCATATGCGAACTAGCGAAAACTCACCCCATCCCATGGAATAGAACACCACGTAGATGTAAAGGAGGCCAGCCATCGCCTGTGATGCGGGAGGGGGCGACGAAGGGGGTTGGCCGTTGACGACAGGTGGGGGAGGGTGTGTCTTGAGGAGAGCACCAATGATGTAGAACAGGATACCCATTCCCATGGCAGAGATGAAGAGCGACAACTTGCGTCCGAGGGTCTCAACACCCCAAAAGATGAAGATCGCGGTCGCGACGACTTTAACGACACCTTGAGACAAAATCAGTCGATCAATACCTCGCTGGCCCACAAAACAGCAATCGCACTCACCATAGATACCACTAGCGAGTAAGGGTGCTTTTGTTCCTTCATATCCAATCTTTCCTCGATGTCAGAATGGAAACACATCCCCCGAAGGTTTCACAGTACGTACGGCTTGGAAGATCTGAGGAGCATAGTAGCTATTGATCGTACATCAGGACGCCATACCATCAGGAGCATACTGAGTACGTACTTAACAGAGTTTTGACCTGCCCATTGTTGAAGGAGGAAGATGAAGAACGCAATAAAGAATCGAACGAAGTTGCCTTTCCCGAAGAAGGCCTCCTTCCATCCAAGGCCTTTGCGGACCTCACGTTCCTCGATGATTGCGGCTTCGATCTCAGCCATCTCGTGGAGAACATCTGGAGAAGTCTCAGGCTCCTTTCGGAGATATGCCAGGTTCTTGAGAGCTTCTTCGTTTCTTCCGACAGAAGCAAGCCATCGAGGAGATTCCTAACAGAAAATCTCAGTGGCGTTCGTTTAATTCTAGAAAAGGCAGCCCACCTTAATCGTGAGGATACCAAGAGCCATGATACCTCCCGGTACGAGCTGGATAGCGAAAGGAATTCTCCAAATCAGCACGCCGGTTGAGATGTGAGCGCTGATTCCGACTACGTGACTGACTGTCAGAAGATGGTGTGCAACTAGAGAAAACAACGTACAGTTGACAAAGTACGAGATCATGACACCGATAGCCACCTTCGTTGTATAACGAATGAGATTCGGGGTTGATTCATCGTACGAATAGGAACGCACCATGATCTGGAACAAACCCGTGATCCTTCCTCTGACATCTTTTGGGGAACACTCCGAGACGAAAGCGGGAGCAACGGATGAAATACCACCGATACCAACACCTGCGACGACACGACCACCATAGATCAAACCAAGACCATGAGGAGGCCCTGACGCGATAGTTTGGAGAATCTGAGAGACTTTCATCAGATTGAAGACCCAAGGTCGACGAAGATGACTTACCGCTCCGAGGCAGAAGATGAGGGTGAAAAACTCAAGCGTCCAACGACGTCCTATCCGAGCTGCGCAAGTTGTTAGATGATGAGAAAGAGCAACGTAGGAGGTACTCACCAGATATCGGTGCGCTACCTATAGCTCCGAAGAATGCACCCGCTTGCAGGACGGCCACAACATTTGAAGAAACTGCATCGATCTTCTTTTGGTTGCCCGAGACACCGAAATGTTGCTGGAAGTAGGGGTTCGAGACGACACCACCACTTTAAGAACCCGGTTAAACAAAAGGGGTGTATTTGAGCGCTGGCGAAAGAGTACTGACCCAATACCGCTATGGACATTCAAACAGTGTCGTTAGCGCTTATCGTCTGATCCAGACGTGGCAAGCCGACTTACGTGTCATAACCGAACAAAACAATACCCCAATAGACGACAAACGCCAGCCCTGTACAATGAAAGCCCTTTAGCTAACTGTCAAAGAAGACGCCGCCAGATTTGACTTGCAGTAGACGCGGATGTTCTTGAATATTGAGTTGACCATCTCTTGACCTGAGGAGCCTCGGGAAGAACGGGTGGGACTGAGGAGAGGCGGGTGTCCTAAGCCAAGCCAAGGAAGGGTGGTACAGGCCGTCCACAGGAAGTTTAAGTATAGCGCCCCTTACGAGAGTTCCCATGGGCGACTTTAGCGTTCCTTGTCATAGTCCAGTGACCCTTCACCGGCCTCGCTGTTCATGCGGGGCATTTAGAAGCAAAGTTTGCAGGATGGGGAAATTTGTGATGGAGCCGAGGTCACAAGCCTCCATTCCGTAGCGGGCCGCCCTACCCGGAGGTCAAATTTGTTGTGGAGATATTCCCTTTCGATGCATTCCCCGGACTCAGGACCATTGCAAAAGCGATCATCGTTTAAACAAACTCCAGGTCATGGGGCGTTGATGATTCATGTGTATCGACAACCTGAGCTTGATCCTGAAAGTTGAGAGAACTAGAATTTTTACATTGGATGATATGCAGTTATTGTGACAAAGAGTAGCCATCTCCAAAAATAGGGCTCTCATCAATTCATATGACTGTGATTGATCCTGAGATTCTGGACATCACTCGTTTGGCAACTGAGCCACGCGGAGGCGAGCTTCTTTCATAAGACTCGACGTTTTCCATTCACCTCCTAATCTCCAACGGCCAGTAATGAGCGGAAACAAGTTTCACTCTAGCGCCTACTTCACTGACCTTTAGGCCATCAGGAAACATTTGTTTCCTGGTCTGCCAAGTCACTTTCTGAACCTTCCGCCGAGTTCCTCCTGGTCATGGGAGCTGCTTCTCGCGCTTGGACTACGCTAAAGCACCCGGAATATCATGACGTGAAATTGTAAAGGACAGGCCCCAATCGAAGTGAGAAAAATACCGCTCCTCGCAACCGACGACAGGGCAGAAGACGTATTTTCCGGCCTGTAGACCTCAGTGGCTGATGAAGATACAGGGCCACACTTCAGTGTAGCTCTCGGCCGGAGACTTTGTCTTTGAGGCTAAAACAGATCTTCCTCGTCCCTGATGTTGTAGCTCTGATTTAGAATCCAGATTCCGAATGTCGAATTTAGCTCGTCCGACCAGAAAACCCAGACTTCTACCCGGTCAGTCGGAGTCTGGAGAGCGTTTTGAAGGCTGTATTGATTTCATCAATTACTACCGCTTTCAGAGGACTTTCATTGGCGCTTAATGGATACATAGCAGGGTGGACATAAACAAAATTCCGGAGCAAAACCCAGTGGAGATGAGGTCTTCCCCGCACCTGGTCAAATCGCGGGGGCCAAGTTCCCTCAGGAACGAGCACTCACCCAGTTGCACTGGCTAAGTATAAGGCATTACGGAGCACTATGAGCCCAGCTTGTAAGACCCGGATTTGTGTTCAGGTCGTAGTAAGTGAGCGGTTCTGGCCTTCGCTACAGGCATGTTCATGAACAGTCAACAGGGCTATGACGGAAATAAAGACGCGCATTTCTATCCAAAAACTAGAGCAAAACTAAGCGTTTTAATCTTCTTCGAAATGCCTACATCCACTCCGCGGTTAATGCTTCGAAGAGTATCAGGAGTAAGTGGCGGACCGTTGATAAGGCCTGTTCTAAGTTTGACTTCTGTAGAAATTCGAAAGATAGCATAAGCCATCCCAAGAGGAATGCACTCTATACACCGCTTGGCAATTGACCGCTATAAGCCATTACCGCGAAGATTATCAAATAGCGCTCAGTCTCAGAAATTGACGGTAAAGTAGCCCGGACCGTTCTGCGGGCCGTTTCTGCGGGCCGAAAGCTTACTATCAGGGACTCCAGTCGCATACGCGATCATCTGCCGGTAACTCTGTCGCAGTTCGATGGATACAGCTCCGTGCGGGGACGTAGCGATCGCTGTCACTTTGGTCGTTTTCATACCAAAATGTGCCTTAGACAAAAGCGAAGCTTTTGATATTTCAACAAACCTGAACGTCATTGATCGGGTGCCACGGGACATCACATTCCTCGCCAACTCGCGGGCCAACCACGGACTTGACTCTTTCAGCGCCAGTAGGCCTCGACGCACGTATCATAGATGTGTCGTTACACGGGACTTGTAGCGGAATTGAAAGCAACCTTTTCATCAAGGCGTGTTCGCCGGCAGGGTCGGTATTTATTAAGAGCTGCTTGCATAACCCAACTTGAGCCAGTGGTCGACTGTGTATGGTGAGCATTCACAAATTTCGCATGCCGAAGAACACAACATTCATATATTGAAGTCCACGAATAGCCACCAATACGTCAACCGGTTTAAAAGGGACTACCCGCGATTTGGTCCACCGGATTCGTTGGACCCCGAACACTAACTTCATTCAGGAGATTCACCAATACCAGGAGAAAAGCAACAGTTCGGCTCAAATTTGAACGTATTTACTTCATGAATTCCAGAAAAAGACCTTAACACGACATCCAACTCCCGTCATAGCCTTGCCTTATTTGTGCTTCTTCCCTCGCGCCCGACAAGAAGTTCTCATACCGACCTCGGGGCTCGGTAAGTCTTTTCGTCCGCCACAGCATGTAGAGAGGCTGGATACTGATTTAATATAATCCGACTTGAAGGCCTTTGAACTTTTTAAACTTTTTTGTTAGAGTCATCGAGGATCATGATTTCTTCATCGTTTCGCACACGAGAGTTTCAGCCAGCTAGACAGTCATCCGCATATGCTTAAAAAGTATCTGTCATTAATGGCAGCTCCGGCTCAAGTTAGGAGTGATCAGCGTTCCTCGTCCTATATTTCTCCACATATACTTGACTTCTATCTACCTGATCGATTATTTAATCGTCTGGGGCTTGTAGGGTATGCTATTCAATGGTTCATTATAGAAGGGAGATATCATCAGGACTTGAAGTATACATAGTGTTCAGTGGTTGAGGTGAGATATCTCGCTTTAACTAACAAAGAACTTTGTTTTCCAGGGAAAGGATACTCGCTCCCGCACTCATCATTCCGAAATCGTATTCTAGTTCTGTAACAGCAGTGCAAATAACAATGAAGAGCACAATCCTCCGTTCGATTCGCATTCAAGAGACCAGTTCAGGGAGTACACATCCTATATTTCAGGGAAGTTGAAGTTTGAAAGGATGGAGGACTCATTCACTGATACCGTAGCCCTTGGTATCCATTTGAGTTGATTTATGCGAGCTAGAGCTTGTGCAATTGAGGCTACCAGTCAAGTAGCTCACGAATAATGAGCACACTTGATGTATAGGAATATGATCTCATCGTGGCCCTTATATATCATATGAAGAAACCCCCTCTATCTCAAGCAGGCTTAACGTCGTGGGTGCTCAAGGTCCATACATCGCGACTTCAGGTGCACCCGCCAAGAGAGCTGAATCACAGCCCTCCATCATCATCATGCAGATGAGCTGTGTGTAACGAGATATCAGGTTCTAACAGGTTCCTTCCTATTGTAGAACTTTTCACACACTGGTTAACAACAGCATCAAGGACCCCGAAGGTCACCACACATACCTTCTCTTCACCACTGCCCATGGAGGTCGAAATTTCCCAGATAAACTCAGCAATCGAAAGCATCGACCGCGAAATTGCCGAGCTACGAGCAAAACGCACCCGTCTTTGTCAGCGGCTAAATTCCCTCCAATCGACTGCCAGAAACATTCCGCCAGAGATCCTCACAGAGATATTTCGGCTTTCAGCATCCAAGTCAAATATCCGAGAACCAAAGTCGTTCTCAATTGACCTCCGACAGGTTCTCAAGCTTGGATCTATCTCTTCACAGTGGAGACGTATTGCGTGGTCGTCTCCTCAGCTCTGGACTACCTGCCTCTTGAGCGATGACCCGATACCTCCGTTCATTATATCTCTCATATTTTCCAACTCTCGAGGAAGCAGTGTCTCTGCCAAAGCAGATTTAGACGAATTGTCCCTCGAGAGCATCGAACTGCTCTTCCATCGCTACCGTACCCGGATCCGGGTATTACATGTCTACTTGCCTGATGACGAATACGAAGCAAGCAGCACCTGGGATGACATAGCACCATTCTTCAAGGCACCTGCGGAATGGCCTAGTCTCAGTGAATTGTCTGTCTGGCTGCCAGAAATGACACCAATATCTGGCTTATTGCTCCAACCAGATGGAGATGGAGCGTTGCAGCGCTGCAAATTTAAGCACGAGAATGTTTCTTGGAATATCCCAATGAAACAAATCACCATCCTCCGCCTCAGCCATTTCCCCATCGATCAATGCCTCTATCTCCTCCTTCAATGTGAGAATATCGAAGAGTTCCATTGTATCGACCCATCAACCCACAGTCCACTCCTATTCAGTTCTTCAACCCTACTCACAACATCGGAACGACCAAGGGTGATCCCGAATGTAAAGGTTTTTCGGTGGAAATCTAACAATGATAATTGGAACTATTTTCTCTTCACATCCATCCGTTTCCCAAATCTCGAGCGTCTCTGCTGGGGCGATCCCCATATCTTCAACCGCCTTTCACAAGACTGGGGCATAGTTGAGATCGCTCTAGTGAATCATTTCATGCCTTCGGTGGAGAATATTGCTGCACTTGATTGGGATACCAAAATCTCATCGTTCTTATCTTTCGAGAATACCTTCTCGAAAACGAGTCTACAGCATCTACAAGAGCTGACCATTACGGAAGACAGCTCCTCCAATTTCATCGCTTGGCTTAGGATGTTAACACTTCGTCACCCAAGTAGCCGTACACTCCTTCCCGCACTACGCGTATTCCACGCGCGAGTATCATCAGTTGAACTAGGGAATCCAAGAGTTTTCAACGCCGTTAATGGATTCTTGAATTCAAGAATATATGGGCCAATCTCCGAAGATCCAAGTTCCGGAGCATGGGTAGTCATAAATCCTCCAGAACATCCTCGCACTGGGACGCGACTCGAGATCTTTCGCTTAGAGACGGATGAATCTCCACTTCTCCTTGACGAACGCCAAGTCGGGATCATCAGGCGATTGATATCAGGAGGACTTACCTTTGAGGTGTTTTTGCCGCGCGAGGATGGGACACAGGACCGAACGACCACGCTTGGATAATAGACACTAGGTACTAAGCAGTAAAACATGAAGATCCCTTTCAGATCCTCCAACAATCATCGACCATCATCGTTGACACTTGGCACTATACTTATATATGGTAGATGCTGTTTAGAACTACTTATCACCTTTATTTATCTTCATGTCAACCAAAACCGATTTTTTGATTGGTACAGTACGGCACAAGCATTTGAACATGACTTCGTCGAATCAGGGCTTTCAAGAACTCGCGGAAGGCAAATTACCCCCTTATTTCACTTATGTAACCTATTTTTGATCAACCTCCTTTATAATATCCTACCAAGGGACAAGTACTAGGTCGCTCCCAAGGGACAGGGGACTTATTTAATGTAAAGGTTCTAGAGACATATGATCATCAAATCTGCTCATTCTTTGACAGGTTCGACGAGGCATGTGTTTCTCATGGACAAATAAGAGCCTTAGCGGCATGATATTAGCCTTCTCATACAGTTCCCCAGTCATCTAGTGCTACCTACCAAGCCATTCCCCTGTACATACTGGATGAGGATCCACATATCTCACATCAGTTCGTTCCCCTCCGAGTTGAGCGAATGGGTTTTTAGACCTAATTTTCCCAGCTTCTTTCCCAGAACGCTTCTCAATCCATCATCCACTGAAGCGAGATGAAATCGAGATTCTTGAATGGCATTCTCTACTACTTCACTCAGGCTCGGAGCTCCCTGGAAGCGACGTTCAAGTCCTCCAATCTCCATTTCAACCCCCTTCGCGAGCCCACCTGTACAACAGACGGTTCAATACCGGACCCTGCAGACCGCTTGAATGAATTTTTGGAAAAACATTCATATTCAACACGGCTCAACTTCTCCCCTCTTCTCAGGATTCCAATGTAACTACCATTGGCCTAAACTCTTCAACTTGGAAGTCGTCCGCTCAGAAAATCTCTCGTGTGGCAATATTGAGTCGCTCATTCTATTCGCTCCACTCTCACCCGCACGATGAGTCGTCTCCGAAAATTGATTCCACAGAGAGATGATCCAGACTAAGTTACTAAACAGCAGGAGATGCTTAAACCCAGTATCAATGCGATTAATACAGTTTCAAAATGGCTCCGACTCTCAGAGAAACTGGTCAATTGACCGGTTTGACTCCTAGATTCGAAACACCCTATCGCACATCGCACTATTATTTCTCGACAGCCCGCTAGTATAAATGTGGATTATTGAAATTCATGATTTGTCCTGAGATTGAGTTGTCACTTGGACTCCAGGCTCCTTCAAACCCCCCTCTACCGTCACAGGGTGCTGTGGAGCTCACTCGCAACGTCCTGAACATCCTCAAGGGGCGTAAACCCAGCAGAACACACGCACGCTATGCTCGAGCCGCCTTTCTGGCGAGTGCCGTCTTATATTCGGATTCGAAGAACGGTGGTTATTGAGCATCCCTGCATTTCATAGATATACCCCGTTCAAGATATCATGAACGTCATACATCCAATTTTAATGCTTTACAACCCCCTTCATTTTAACAACAATTGTGTGATTCCGAATCAGGTATTTCGTCCTAAGTGAGAGTCAAGTCCGTTGAGAGAAAATCAAGTATGAAATCATGGTGTGTTCATTGCACGTTGAGGTGTTGTAACAGAATTGAGAATGAAGAACTAATGTAAAAGTGAGGTACACGTATTACCACGGTGGTTTGATATTCGCCCTAGAGGTCTAATCAACATTATCACTTGCGGGACCCTTCTCGGTAGGTAACCATCACAACTCTCGGTCCAGTAGCTTGTTCGCGTGTTTATCTGCTTCGTGCTCAGTCTCATCACCAGGAGGGCGCTCGAATTGGTTTGGCTGCTTTGGACGTTTGACCATTCACACACGAAGTCATGCGCGCATGCGAAACCTGAGGTCGGCGTTCTATGGTCTTCCTCCCTTTCATTCCTAGTACTTAATGACGCGAACATGTTTACCTCCATCTTAGATTAGCGTCGAAAACTTCAGGAAGAACGATCGAAGAAGAGCTCAAGAAGCTGAAACGAGAGCGGGAACAACGGGGGCGGGAGGAAATAGAGCGGGAACAGGAGCGCGAGCGCGAGAGAGAACGACCGATGAAGGAGGCGCTGGAGAGGATCGAGCAGGAAGAGGCAGAGGCTGCAGAGAGAGAGAGGGAACAACTTGCCAAGGAGGCGGAGGAGGTAGCGAGGAAGGAAATGGAACGGCTTTTGAAGGAAGCGGGAGGGGTTAATGAGGACAAGGAAGGAGAAGGAGGCCAAGAGGAAAGCCAAGGCTAAGGAGAAAGAGAAAATCTATGCGTTGTACATCACATACGCACCTCCCAGCGGATCTGCGCACACTGCGCACACTGCACATCCTGCAGGTGGGATGCCTGGTGGATACCCTGCCGCACAGGCCGCGGGTTATGTCCCTACTGCTACTGCCACTCCTTCTGTCGGTGGATACGGTCACCAGTACGGTTATTGATTTTTGCTAGAATTTTTACCTTGGATTGCTTCAATTTACAAATACATGATATGCTTCTGCTTGTACAATCTGCTCCTCTTCTCCATGTTGAGCATGTGTATTATATCTACCTTGAGCTAATATACGAAAAGTGGATGATACAGATAGCAGCATCAATAAGAACCAATAAATCAATAGTAGCCACCTCGTCCACGTCCTCCTCTTCCTTGATTGTAGGATGCACCGCCTCTTCCATAGCTTCCAGAATTCCCGTAGCTACCAGCAGTGTTTCCGCCACCGTATCCGCCGTACCCGTCATTCTGACCACCATTCTGACCACCACTATATCCGCCTTGGCTATTGCCATAACTTCCATAGCCACCATAACCTCCTTCGTAGCCACCATAGTCATCGTTTCTTCCGTAAGAACCATAATTATGAGAAGGTGGACCTCCTCTTGAAGGTGCAGGGCCACTACCATATCCACCATAGGGCGTCGGAGGACTGTTATGCCCTCCATATCCACCGAAATTTGACTGAGGAGGATATGACGACCTAGTAGAGTTAGAGTATGAGGAAGACTGGTGTGAACTTCCACCCCTGCCTCCCCCGTAGCCGCCTCTGCCCGACGGTAGACCGGGTGGGCCTCCTCCGCGCCCGTTATTGTATCCTCCACCTCCTGGACCACCATAATTACCTGAATAACCCTTCGAGGAGTTATAGTTGTTCTGTCGACCGTGGAAGGGATCGTTGCGATTCCTATCCCCATGTCCTCCTCGACCATTTCGATCATTATGGAATCCTCCTCGACCTCTTCCTCGACCGCCGTTCCTAGCCATTTCAAGATCATTTGCCTGGAGAATACGAGGCGCACGCTTGGCACCAGGAAGGAGTACCGAACGGTGAGGCGTCACCTGTTTGGGGAAGTAGTACAAGACAGAAAGTGATCTGTCATTCTTAATATCGTTATATTCTTCGAGAATTTTCTCTTCAGTGAAATGGGAGGGGTATGAGGATCCAGGAACGCAATCTGGGTTAGGCATGACCGATCCACTGATTCCTCTGCTTTCCTTGGGATCCAAGGGAACCGCCTGCAAAAGGTAATCAGAAACCTGATCCGTGCCGTGAAGTGACCAAACCTACCTCACTCTTCTTCTTCTTGCCATAGAGTGATTCATAGAACGCGTATATCGGATGAGATTCGCCCGCGAACATGACATTATCACCCCATTTGTTGCGCTGCTTTTCTTGCTCTGATAAATTGGGATATTCGATCCCCATAGCTTCTAGTAACCGCTTTTCGTCAATAAAGGGAAGGAGGGCTACGCCTTGCCATGCCATCCGTTTGCCATTCATATCAATCTGGAAAGTTGACGGATAGAAGTCAATGATCGGAGAATCTTCATCAGTCATGAATCGGTGAAAGACATCTGGTATATGTTTGCGACTAGATTCGAATTATAATCAGAAATTGACCGAATTCAATGGGCCAGAAAGCAAACATACCTGGCCGCTGGGAAGACACCCATCAACTGCTCGAAAGGTTTGAAAGGCTGCCCAAGCTTGAAGTTGATCGACATATTTTCGACTTCCACAAAGTCGGCCGCAAATGGTGCGAAGTGATAAGGATAGTACCATTGCCAAGACGGTGTCTACACGGCAAGCGTTAGTTGGAATAATATGTAAGAAGATAGGTAACATACTCCTTGGTAGTAATACCGCAATACCCAGCATAGGCCTTCAACATAGCTCTGGGCAACCCTAAATAAAGTCAGCAAGCGATAAATTAATCGGAAAGTAAGGATAGCCTTACTTTCTTCTGAATTCAATATCGGTAGGCTCGACGCCAAACTTTTGCTGATAGTACCGATCCTTATATCCGGGTTCCCACAATCTTTAAATTTTCAATATGGACTTGCCCGATGGAAAAGAATATTCTTTGCTCACTTTACAGTATCGGCTTGTGTAACCGTACCATCAGCATTCACCTTGTATGCCAATGGATCTACATCAGGAGGCGCGTCATCGTCGTCATTCTCCTCGACCGTCACAACGTCTTCTTCCACTTCTTGTGCGCCAGGACCCTCTTCAAACGTGCGTTTCTGACCTGCTACTGTATCATCGTTGGGCTCCGGACGTCGCACCCTACCGAATTCATCTACATCCATCTCATCACCTGCTACTGGAACACTACTCGAGGTAGGTGCACTGGCGGTAGAAATTTCGTCCAGTGAGGATACAGGTTTAGCAGGGAGCTGAGCAATTGGTGATATCGCAGCAACAGGTTTAGGCGGAAGTGAAGAAGCACTAGGTTTAACAGGCTGAAGTCCCGCAAGCTCCGCTTTGAGCACCTCAGCTGCACTCATATTAGCCATACGAATAGCTCGACGGTTGGCAACGACATCTCGATTGGATCCCGCGAGTGCTTGAGCAGCTACCGGTGCCATTTGGAGGGACTCAGGAGTTGCAGCAGCACCCAAGCCAATCGAGTCAGCTTTGGCGGCAAAATCAGGGCGTGGGGGTAATGAAGGGTGTGCAGGNTTATGTGGTGTAGANGTAAGGCCTAGTGCAGCTGAAGGAGCGACGCTCCCATTCTTGATTTGATTTTCGAGTTTTCGGCGCTTAGCATTCTGATCTTGGCGTTCCTCAGCTATATAGAAAAAGATGCGTATTAATAAAAGTGTCAGCGTCGGAATGACAGGTGAACATCAAAGAAATAGAGCGATTCGGGATGTGGGAGTATAAAACAATTATGATGCCAGACAGACCTTCACGCCTTCGACGGAAGATGTCATCTTCTCGCTTAGCAAGACCCTCAAGGATGATTTGTGCTCGAGCAAGATTGATATCTCCATGGTTCGTCAAGTAGCCACCCATTCTTGGTAGCTCTTGTTTCCAGATTTTTAGTAATGTATCAATAGCACCTTCACGAATCTCAAGGGAAGGAAGATGGGGGAGGAAATCATTGCCGACGAAGAATATGAGAAGCACCCAGTCATCAATGGCTTGTTCGAGATTGAATGGAATAGGACACGTCGGAACATCGAGCTCGACCTCAAGGTACTCGCGCAGGATGGAGACATCGAGGAAGATGAATGGTTTTTTGTCGGAGGGAGTTTTTTTCTCTACTTCTGCTTTTGTGCCAGTACACTGAGCGGCATAGTGTCCTTGTTGCCCACAAATACGACATGCATCCGGCTTGGTATCATTGGCAAAGACATCCTCACGAAGTACCCTAAAATTGGGTTCATGTGTAGCCAAAGCAAGCATAATCAAATCAGCATCCTGAAACTAAATTAGCGCTAACCACACTTGTCTTGAAACCAATACATACCAGCCCATAAATAACGTGTCGAGTATTGGGGTCGTGGCCCGGGTTAGATCGTTGTCGTCGAATGTAATCCATAATCTTGTGTTCTCCCTCACCCGGAACGCTTGCATCCGAAATTAATACTTGAATCTAGGTCGGGTTAGTAACCACAGCCGTGGAGAAACCTGTGACTCACATTCTTCCACCCTGAATCTGTATTGATTTTATGCACAACCCAGTAGCGGAGAGAGGCAGCCAAAAGGTCCATGAAGGGAGTGCCAGGAGTAATGGCATTAGAATCCCATGCTTCTTTATGTTCCTCCTGTGTCACTTCCTTGCCCATAGCTAGAGCGTCCTGTAAGTGGTGAACACTGCGGTATTCACAGCGGACGTACCTTCCCAGAGCTTCAAGGACTCTTTGCGTGCCTCCTCTTTATCTTTGGCATCCTGAGCTGAGCGAAAACGACGAGACCGTTGCTGATTCATTTTGGCACGAGGAGCAACTCCATCTAGGACAAGCATTCGCATTTTAAGTTCTTCATACCTGACCCACTCATTCAAGCTCACCGATGGCCATGAACAACAACTTGCGAGGGCGGACCATGTTCACTACTCGTTCAGTATACTTGAAGACCTCTACCATCATCTCTTCTTCGGTTTCAGGTGCAGGCTGTTCAAATTTTGTCAAATTTGATTCCGTACTGACTTAATTTCTGATTTACCTTGCCCTCTGGATGCGTACACGGGTGCACCTGTTCACTCCATTAGAAGACGTTGCAGAGAAACTGTACGGTACTTACGATACCGTTCATATCCAGATACAAGTTGTCGAATTCTACCCCGTTAGGGTTGGGTGACGACATGTTGACCGGTACCGTTATTTCATTCCCAGCATCGTCAGTCATCGTGTCCGGTTCCTCTTCCACAGGAAGAACTATGAAAGCATCAGACAGCAGTATCAGACAGCAGCAGTGGGATGCTAGAACTCTTCTTCACTCACTAATCTTGGGGTATTTCTTGCTGAGCCATCGAAACAAAGCGGGAACACCCTGTAAAACCAGGTTAACTTAAAGTCTGACGCAATATGGTTAGAACATGCCATATTTGAGAGCTACTGAGAAATTGATTTGGAAAACACGGATAAAATACGGACAGATAGGGGATAGAAATTGTGTGCGTCGTGGGGAGAGAAAAGGAACGGGGTTGCCGCGACCTGTGCAGGGAGCACAGTGCAAACTTGCTGATTCAGTGACCACTGACAACGGTGAAGTTTGGTCAAGTTATGTCCGGCTAATCACGTGGTCTGATATCACCTCTTCGTGACTCGTATTCCAGCGGATTAGATTAGGCACTAATCGTCCCTAGCCAGCATTCAACCTCCTCTGCGAAAATTCTGCTGTGACTACAAGGCCCCAAATCTTTTGTATCTGGTTTTGTAATATCGATCAAGTCTACATCATGTCTGTACCAACTTTAACTGATCCACCTGCAAACGGGTCTACATCTGCGCCTCCTACAAAACCACAAGGGCAACCCACGCAAAAATCTATGACTAAAGCAGAGAGGAGGGAACTACAAGAGAAGCAACGCGCAGCTAAAGCAGCTCTGAAAGCACAGCAGCAACAAGGCGGTGGTCAACCGAAATTGCCTAAGTCGCCTGGCGCACCTCAGAAGAAGGCACAAGCTGGGGAAACATCAAAACAGGCAGCATCCGCTGGGAGAGAAGCTGTCGCTGCTGCCATCGATGAGGCTACCGGCGGAAAGGCTGTATCACGAAGTCTACGGATTTTTACACATTTCGGTTTACCGAAACCTGTCAGTCATGTCAAGGGCGACATTCATCCTGCAATCGTCAGACTCGGACTCTTGTTCTCGGAGTTCAAAATATGCGGGGCCAATGCCAGGTGCATAGCTACACTTACCGCCTTCAAATCTGTGCGTTACACTCCGTTTTTACCTCTCTTTACATTGAACCGCCCAAATCACAGGTTATTCAAGATTATACCACTCCTCCAAACCATACCCTTTCACGACATCTCATGACGCATCTGTCCCCTCAAATCACACACCTAGTAGCTGCGCGACCGATGTCTGTGACAATGGGGAACGCGATTCGGCAGCTCAAGCTAGAAATAAGTGATTCAGACATTGATATGGTGGAACAGGATGTATGTTTTCTCACTCATTTCTCGCGCTGTACGCTCATTTTTCGTCAGGCTAAGAACGCCCTCTGTAACAAGATTGACAATTACATCCGTGATAGAATCCTCATAGCGGATGAAGTCATTCTAAAGCTCGCGGGAAACAAAATTAAAGATGGGGACGTGATCCTGACCTTTGCGAGGTAACTTCGATATGCAAGAGTTTTGGGATTTGCCTTTCAACTCCGATCTAGATCTTCCGTTGTTGAAAAGATTCTTCTGGGCGCCCAGGAGGAGGGCAAGAAATTCTCGGTGATCGTCATTGATTCGCCGCCACTACTTGAAGGTCATTTGTTTTCGAACCTCTGATACATATTAGCTCACTTTTTTTAGGGAAGGTTTTTGTTAAACAAACTCACCGGTGGTTCAAATCCTATTTCTTGCACCTACGCCCTTTTACCCGCACTTCCGTCACTCATTACCGAAGCGACCACGGTACTTCTGGGTGCACATGCACTTTTCTCGAATGGCGCTGTATATTCGCGAGCTGGAACCGCACTCGTTGCCATGATGGCTAAAGGTCACGGTGTACCTGTTCTCGTTTGCAGTGAGACGTATAAATTCAGTGAGGGTGTTATGGTGGATGGTTTTGCTAAGAATGAACTTGGTATGTGCAATACCAACTTTTTGATTATGTCCCTGACGATCTTTCCAGCACCTGTCAAAATCACGAAGGCAACAAGCCATCCTGTAGACGTTACACCATCGCAAAATCTGGAGATTCTTAATCCTCTTTACGATCTTACGCCAGCCACCTTTATTACAGCAGTTGTGACCGAGGTTGGGTTAATTCCTCCAAGTAGTATCAGTTCCATTCCTCTAGCACTTGGAAAAACAATACTGTGAACGGACGTGTATGATGAAATTTCCAGTAGAACATAGATATCCGGCTGTACTGTGACCAATATGCGAATCCTCATAATCTAGAGAACCATTAATGCAATGCGAGCGTATTTATTTGTGTCCCTCGCTGGGTCATGCAATGAAATAATCCAAGTGACTCTGGCCATTTTCATAAAGTAATGTGTTACAACACGAGCCGAATCGCTTTTAGGGAGAAACGACGAATCTATTATAATAACACTGGTGTACATTACGAGCATGGATATAGTTATGGGATGAGTGGGATATGTCATAG
>JANIEX010000853.1:0-18517 GCA_027627405.1 Leucocoprinus birnbaumii
AACGTGTCCACATCCTTCCCTTTGACGACTCCATTGAGGGCCTCAGTGGCAACATCTTCGATGTCTATCTCAAGCCATATTTCCTTGAAGGTACGCGTCATCTATTCTGATCAAATCTTCATATGAACATTACGGCATCACAGCATATCGACCCGTCCGCAAGGGCGACACTTTCCTCGTCCGTGGTGGTATGCGCACTGTCGAATTCAAAGTCATCGAGACCGATCCGGCAGAGTTCTGTATAGTTGCTCAGGATACCGTTATCCATACTGGTGAGTGCTAAGTGTGACGTGTCGATTTACCCTGCTCATTGAGTTTACCCCACATCACAGAGGGTGATCCCGTTAAGCGAGAAGATGAGGAATCAAATCTCAATGATGTCGGCTACGACGATATTGGTGGTTGCCGCAAGCAGATGGCTCAGATTCGCGAACTTGTTGAACTTCCCCTCCGTCACCCACAACTCTTCAAATCCATCGGTATTAAGCCCCCTCGCGGTATCTTGATGTATGGCCCCCCTGGTACCGGTAAAACGCTAATGGCTCGTGCCGTGGCGAACGAAACTGGTGCCTTCTTCTTCCTGATCAACGGACCTGAAATCATGAGCAAGATGGCTGGTGAATCAGAGAGTAACCTTCGGAAAGCGTTTGAGGAAGCTGAGAAGAACTCTCCTGCCATCATCTTCATTGATGAGATCGACTCTATCGCACCTAAGCGTGAAAAGGCGTGTTCTTTTTTATCATCTCTCTGGTTGAAGTGTTCTGACGGTCGAGGGTTAGACCAACGGAGAGGTCGAGCGTCGTGTTGTTTCCCAGCTCCTTACCCTCATGGATGGTCTCAAAGCTCGCTCCAACGTTGTCGTGATGGCTGCCACGAACAGGCCCAACTCCATTGATCCCGCGCTTCGTCGCTTCGGTCGATTCGATCGTGAGGTTGATATTGGTATCCCCGATCCTACTGGCCGTCTCGAAATCCTCCGCATCCACACCAAGAACATGAAGTTGGCTGAGGATGTTGACCTTGAGAAGGTATGTCGCTACTTTCTCATCTGAGGATCCTCGTCTCATTGTGTTATTTCAGATTGCCAGCGATACCCACGGTTATGTTGGTTCTGATATCGCTTCGTTATGCTCGGAGGCCGCCATGCAGCAAATTCGTGAAAAGATGGACTTGATCGATCTTGATGAAGATACCATTGACGCCGAGGTCCTTGATTCTCTCGGTGTCACCATGGACAACTTCCGCTTTGCCCTCGGAACCTCGAATCCTTCCGCCCTCCGCGAGACTGTTGTCGAGGTGCCCACTGTCACCTGGGACGATATTGGTGGTTTGGACAAGGTCAAACTCGAGCTACAGGAGACAGTGCAGTACCCTGTCGAGCACCCCGAGAAGTTCCTCAAATACGGCATGTCTCCATCGAAGGGTGTCTTGTTCTACGGTCCTCCTGGTACTGGTAAGACCTTGCTTGCCAAGGCAATTGCCAATGAGTGTAATGCCAACTTCATCAGTATCAAGGTATGCGTGCTACATCATAGTTCTGACTCCTTTGATACTAACTCGGATATAGGGTCCTGAACTCCTCACCATGTGGTTCGGTGAATCCGAAGCCAATGTCCGTGATGTCTTCGACAAGGCTCGTGCTGCCGCTCCTTGCGTTATGTTCTTTGATGAGTTGGACTCCATCGCTAAGGCTCGTGGAGGCTCAAGCGGTGATGCTGGAGGTGCTGGTGATCGTGTACTGAACCAAATCCTTACGGAGATGGACGGTATGAACCAAAAGAAGAATGTTTTCATCATCGGAGCCACCAACAGGCCGGATCAAATTGACTCCGCTCTCCTTCGTCCCGGTCGTCTCGATCAGTTGATCTACATCCCACTTCCCGACGAGCCTTCGCGTGTATCTATCTTGAAGGCTTGTCTCAAGAAGTCACCAGTGTCGCCAGAGGTCGACCTCAACTTCTTGGCCAAGATGACCCATGGGTTCTCTGGTGCCGATTTGACGGAAATTTGCCAACGATCTGCTAAACTCGCAATTCGTGAGTCGATCGAGGCGGATATTCGTGCTAAGCGGGAAAGGGCCGCTCGTGAAGAAGCTGGAGAGGAAGTCATGGAGGAAGAGGAGGAAGACCCAGTTCCAGTGATCACCAGGTTTGTTCACCGGATCAACTTGTCCTTGGTGTTTTACTGATGTCTTTTTGCAGAGAACACTTCGAGGAAGCTATGAAGTTTGCTCGTCGCTCGGTGCAAGACTCGGATATCAGGCGGTACGAGATGTTCGCCCAGGTAAGTTGAATTTTCATAGACCGAGACCCAGCCGGTGCTAAGACTTCCGGATCTACAGAATCTGCAACAATCGCGTGGTTTCGGCAACAACTTCAAGTTCCCCGAGACTGGCGAGCCATCAGCCGGAGGAGCACCCGCCCCCGCAGGCAATGCTGGCTTCCAAGAAGAGGCGGATGACGATCTCTACGCGTAATCATTGGCTTTGTCGTTCCATATAGTTCCCTCTTTAGCTTTCCATTTTTCTCTTCCTGTCTTTTTGTCATTGCTCCGCGTGTAATATATCAAAGGCATTAGCATGAAACCTGTGTAATAGATGCGTGTTCGTCGCTCGTTAGTGATGACGTCGGGGGAGTTTTACACCACCATTTTCACTTGAAAATGCGGAATGGATTATGTGATTGCCGGTGGTTTTGTGGCGTTTATTTTTAGGGGTGAGTTTCGTCGAGAGCACGTGGTATGGCGTTCCAATAATCTTGCCCTGCATCACTTCGAGTTGGGTTCTCTTGTCTTCACCCTCAAACTCTTATCGTTCTTCATTTTTCCTCTCTTCCTCTCACAACCCTTGATAAGGCACTTCGTAGTATCAATATGGATATAAAACTGAAAGGCTCGCCTAGTTCGTCTACGAGCTCGCTGCGAACGCGGTTGTCAAAGTTTGCAAAGGCACCGTCCCTGAATACTGGAATCGAGTATGTTTTAAAGGCTCTCAGTTCAAGCATTGAGTTGACCTAGACGGCACTCTTGGTGCATGGCTCTATGCTCATTTGTAGCTTTGTACCAGCGAAGATTCCGAGAAAGAGGAGATTGCAGACGCTAGCTGTGGCTATATGGTCGTGCATGATTGTGATTATGTGTTGTCTGTTCTTTTATCTTTGGTAAGTTCTTGAATTCTGCTTAAAGAGCGGCTCTCGTTGTTCTTGTGCTATTGAAGATTGGGCGTCTATCCTTCTCCTTCTGCCCTGGCCTTCTCTCCCTCTGCATCTTGTAATACAACCACGCGTTGAACGTTCAATGCTCATCTGCTACACGATTTTAGCACGTTCCCGCCACTATGGCCGTTCCTTTTCATATACTGGATTTGGATTAATTATATCGATAATGCGCCGGAGAGAGGGCAGAGAATGAAGCAGTGGGTGAGGAGAAGTAAGTTTTGGACGTATTTCGCGGACTATTATCCTGTTTCGTGAGTAGCCTCCATCACCATCGCTGTTTTTTTGTAGAATTGTGTGACACTGACGGTACGAGCGTAGGTTCATCAAGGTTCGTCTTGTGCTATGCTTGTCTGAGCAGTGGTCGAATGGTTGTTGAGGTCGCCTTTTTTGGGTTGAGTGTAGGAAGTGGATTTGCCTGCGGATAGGCCGTATGTGTTTGGGTATCATCCGCATGGTGCGTGGTGTGCTATGGATTGTATTTAAGACGTATCAAGCTCATTTGTTTTTTGTAGGCATTATTGGCATGTATGTCAATCCCTTACTCGACTACATCNCTCAAGCATTGACCATTNACTTGTAGGGGAGCACTAGTAACATTCGCGACNGAAGGTACGCTTGCTCCTCCTCCCTCCGCCTCAATACAAATNATGACATCATCCCCNCATCCAACAGCAACAGGCTTCTCAGAGCAATTCCCCGGAATCACGCCACATCTCTTAACGCTCGCTAGCAACTTCAAAGTTCCATTCTATCGCGATATCTTGATGGCTATGGGGATATACAGTGTCAGTAANGCTTCGTGTTCGAATATNNTGAAGGCTGGACCGGGATCGTCNATCACGATCGTGGTAGGAGGTGCAGCAGAGAGTTTGAGTGCGCATCCGGGGACTGTGAATTTGACTCTGAGAAAGCGGTATGTGCTTTTTTTCATTCCTNGAGTGGTTGGGGAATATGTNTTCATTCGTTTGGNTTGNGCTAGGTTGGGGTTCATCAAGGTTGCTATTCAGCATGGGTGAGTGTCGGTGCTGTAGGCGAGGAGTCATTGGGTGTTAATTTGGTTTATAGAGCTGATTTGGTACCCGTGTTCTCATTTGGGGAGAACGATGTATGTCGTTGGTTCATTCAAGCCGAATTTCAGTTTGTTGACGGCTTATCTAGATCTACGAGCAGATGCCAAACGAGAAGGGCACGTCGGTGTATGCTCTTCAAAAAAAGTTTCAAGCGATCTTCGGGTTCACACTACCTCTATTCCATGGTCGTGGATTATTAAACTGTGTGTCCTGATACTGAATACATGCAGTCAGCCTTCTGAATGGACCCAACAGATAACCTCGGATTGTTACCCTACAGACGGCGAATTGTCGTTGTCAGTAAGTGCTCGATCACCTGCTCTTCAATGCTCGCTCTGAAACACGGTATAGTCGGAAAACCTATTTCTGTAAAGCAGCATGATAAACCTACAGTAGAAGAAGTCAGTGCCGTACAAGAACAGTATATCGCTCAGCTCACTCGGTGCGTTATTTGTTGAGGTGGTCGGTCATCAACTTATGTTCACGCCTCAATATGCAGGATTTGGGATACCTATAAAAACGAGCATGCGAAAGCACGTCTCAGAGAGTTGGAGATTATTGACTGAGCTTGATGGAGGCCATATAGCTTCGTTTACATTTACTCCCACCGCTCTTCTGGACAGCTATATACGCTTTTCTGGCTGGTTTTTGGCAGTGATCCTTGCATTAGGAGCTCATGTCCAATATGGTATTGGGAACCGTAACTGGGGACACACCTGACAAGGCGCGATTGCGACTACAAGTGAACAAACTTCACTCGATGGCACATAATGGATTAGCCTTGCATAATTGCTTGGCCTCGTACATCACATTTCCCTGCAGCTAGCCTCCCTCTTACATCTTGATCATTACCGGATCCAGTGTGCGAAATCCAACGGCGTGATCGTCGGATGTGGCCTGTGACTTTCCATCTTGGCCCAAGGGTTATGAATAACTTCCGAGGGGGCATGCATCTTACCTCAATGAGCTACTTTGACTTCCAGTTGAAGTGAGTTGCACAAGAGTAATCAGCTAGCGATCAACAGAAACAGACGTTACATTAGGGTCGAACATCAGTGAGATCCCTTGAGAATGGGGCACTTTATAATGGCCAGCAGACACGAGCTGCGGCCAGCCTACAGGGCCGACCGACCCCAGTCGGCGGATATCTAAGTATTCACTACAACAGCGATTACAGGAGACACCTTAAATGCTATCTGTGCAAGACTGACCTTGATATTGATGATCCCATACGCGATTTCGGGAGGTCCGAGGTTCAGCTCGTTCTTTTAAACGTATGCTCTACTTCGACCCGGACTCCTAGAATTGGCTTATCGAGTAAGCGCAATGAGACTTGTATTCTCTCAGCTATGACGCCTCCCTCTGAAACTCTCATATGATGTATTGCACAAACCGTTGTACGGTGTAGTTGACAGCGGAAGGTAAGAGGATACTCCGTGGCACTTCAAATTCCATGGACGTGCCTGGTCAATGATCAGACGTGGAAATTTACAGAGAAGATGAAAAGCTCACGGAGAGATGTCATGTTGCCAACTGTTGTTTCTTCCATGCATTATACTTCTCGGACCATGCTTTCATCTCCTCTCTATGTTACTCGCGATAGGCCTTCCTTGACGTTTAGCACACTGGTCTTCTCATCATAGAGTGAAGCGTTACGCACCTGCTTCCGGTCTTCTGGCAAGGCATTCCATAGGGGAGGGAAATCGCGGGCGTGACAAATCTCCTCAGGGTGTTCAACTAGGTAATCCTTATAAAAGCTAAATGGGTAGAGCAAGGTACCCAATTAGATGTACACAGCTACATTGGACACTACGTACCGAAGATATGATGATAAAGGCATCTTGGGTTTTCCCTGCTTCTTAAGCCGGTTTTGAGACCTAACTTTGTTTTTTTTCCCGGATTCGGCTCGTAGCGTATTGACCATTTGCAACCCCTTATTTCCCTTGATAGATTGTACGATCTCAAGCCATTCCTGATACCGCTGAGTATTCCGGGCACGTTCTTTCTCTGCCATTTCAGAGTACCTCTAGTATATTAGATAAGGTATAGTCGTGTACGCGAGTCTGAAGAACCGTACCTGTCTCTCTTCGTCGCTGAGGGCCCTCCACATGTCTGCCAGTTCAGTTGAGACCGCCCCAAGTCCAGCCTCCCTTGTGAATATCGACCAACCACTAGATTTCGCTTGCCTAGGACCTCTCCAGCTGATAGCCGTTCCGAACATCTCGGCCCATTGCTGCTGGTACTTGTGAATCTCCNCTCGTCGNGCCTTGGCTTTGATAACGTATGGCTGACAATTGATACCAACCATGCAATAATCCGAAAACATCAATATATGAGTGTCGCACTAACTCGTTTCTCCTCTGGAGTCATTGATTTCCAGGTTTTCCTAGCCTCGTCTCGAGGAAGTCTAGTTTCTGAATTAAACTCGGTCCAAGAGTTGATCGTCGGTTTGCTTATTTCTGCCCAGTAAGTGTACGTAGAAACGGAGATCAAACCAATGTAGTCAGTTTGACTACATCGCCATTGGAGTACTTAAGTGACCTACTCGGTACCTTAGATATACTAAAGTCCCCAGTTGATGACTTGCTGTTCTCCCTGGCCTTTTTGTTTGACGATATGGTTGTCACTGTAGCTGCAGAAAGATTTGTTGAGAAAGAAAGCCGCGCCAGAGGAGGGGATAAGGCCAAAGCATTAAGATGACAAGTTAGGATCCTGAGCTGCAGTAACATATGGCTTTATCGTAGCAATTTCGAAGGTTCGAAGGAAAGCTGGATATAAGCGAAGTCAAGGAGAGTAAAGGAGTTGAACCGGTGGCAATACCGCCCAACAATTGATCATATTCACGTGGTATCAGGGTCGAAGAAGGTCGACAGATCCGATCTCGTGAAGATATAAGCGCTCGGAAATCTTTTAAGAATCACACAAAATTTATTGCAGCGATTGATACACGGACTTTCGATCTAGTGGGGGGAAATCCCAGAACTCAGGGCCTGGACAAGAAAACTGTTTGTTCAGTATTTTGAAGTGAGCCTCATTACTCGCCCTAGCACAGGCTTTGTAGGCTGGAAGAGAGAACCGCGATCACCATAGGTAGCTCAATATTCAATTTATGCGTCTCTATCTGGGACCTTCCCCTCTGTCTCCTTTGAATCTACTAGCATAATGGGTGCAAAGGTATTCGTTCAGCCCATTGGCTGTATTCCCAAGAACGATTTCAGGAACACACCTTTCTGCCAGTTTGACGAGCTTGCTCAGGCTTGTGTTTGTCCTCTTTTGAGGGCGCAATGCCGCGAGCTCGAAACCGTTTAATTGTCCGTTACCTGAAGCGTGGATGAATTGTGTCAACTATTCTGGCCTCAGCGTCAGTGCATTCTCGTAGTACGTGATGAAGCAGATTGTTTTATGCCATTTCCAAATTATTCAGGGATTATAACTGTGTGGTATATCGCACACCAATGTAGTGGCGAGGCTGTAATAATATCTACGCTTGAATCAGATGAGAGGATCCACCCATACCGTTGAATCGATTCTTCAGTAAGTCACGAGGTGAAGTAAACGAAATACGGACTCACCGAAGGACATCGTATTACGACTACTGATTCTTCCCTTTCTCGAGCCATACTTTATACTCTTCTTTGTATTGATCCCGATATACCTTCCTTGGGATTGAACACTCTAACACTCTCATCATAGACCAGAGGTGCACGTACCTGCTTCCGATCTTCCGGCAAGGCCTTCCACATAGGACCAGTATCGCGGGTACGCACAACCTCCCCAGGGTGTTCAGCCAGATAGTCTTGATGGAAACTAGGGATATAAAAGGAGACATCCATGAATTGTACGCAGCTGAATGGAACAATACGTACCGAAGCCATGCATTCATCGGCCTCTTAAATTCTCCCATTTAGGTGGAATTCTAGACCTGATTTTGGTTTTACCACTCTCAACTCGTTGCGCATTAATCACGCGCAGCGCCTTTCCTTTAGTAGATCGTACAGTCATCTCAACCCATTCCCAATAGCATTTAGAGGTTTGGTCGTTTAATTTCTTTGCTTCAGCAGAATATCTCTAGTGTGTTGAAATGGGGCGGAGTCGAGCGCAAACCTCAGAAATCATACCTGTATCTCTTCGTCAGTAAGGAATCTCCACTTTTCTACCCGTGCAGGGTCGGGAGTTTCTTGATTTTAGCCTCCCTCGAGAAATTGACAAAACCTCCTAGACAGCCTTGTTTAGGCTTCTTCCACGTCTCATCCCACCCAAACTTGTCAACCCACTCCTGTCTCTCCTTGTTTATCTTTTCAGCCTTTTCCTTCGCCCTTGCAGCGTACGGCTGGAATGCCATAAAAACCAGAACAGCACTTATGATAAGAAGACGTTGTACTCACCTTTTTCTCCGACTCCGTCATCGAACGCCATTGCTTTACAGCGTCTCGGAGATAACTAAACTCAACCTCTGATAGGAATTGACCTCAGGCGCTCATGCTGTGTTTCCTGAGCAATGATCAACATGCAAACGAGAGGAGGAGACAGGGTCTCAGTCCCAGTTTAACTTGTTTGTCTAGGTAGTAAATACTCACTGGTCTTGCGCCTCGGCTTCGACAAAGCAGATGTCTGCCAATTCGTTGAGCTAGGCTTCTTGGGCGATTATGTTCTCGTCGATTCAGTATCGACAGAAGAAGCCATTAATACGACCGTGGACGAGAAAGTACGCTTCGCAAGAGGTAGTACCACGGCGCTCAGTGAGCGAGAGGCTCTGAGATTGAGCCGCAGTTGCAACATCATACTCATCACGGACACGAAGCAGAGGGTGTTGAAGGTGAAAGATATGACCAAGCTTGAGGATGTAATTCGGGAAATGTTACAGGAATCGCAGGAAGATTGGTGGCACTGAACGCCCTACAATGCTGCTCGGAGATCGCGTCTGCAGGACACGACCACGTGATTGCAGGCTGGGCGCGACAGTCACTGACCCAGTCACAGAGATTCTGAATTCACCACAGTGAAAATAGGCTTTAGATGGGAGTTCCAAGTTTCAAGGTATCGGCGCGTCTTCGCTTCCAAGCTGTTCTTTATTTCCGGTCTGAATGATACAGATGTACTCAAACCAAGAGACTATCCACAGTTAACATTGACCGATCAATATTTAGATATAGGGGCACGCTCAAAACAGTGTCGCTCTTCCACGAGACTAGTCCGATGCTAGGCTCACCGGAATCCTCGTGCCCAAGGATCTGAGTCTCTCGAATCTGTATGCATGTTCTGGGATATGGCAGCGCACTCAGTGCCTAGGAAAAGCATACGAAGCAGATCCCGTTGTCTCACAGCTACCCAGGACGGGTTATCCTATGCGTCATTGAGGGAGCTGCTGACTCTTGAACGCAGCGTATTTAACGCTCCATACTTTCATTTCTGCAGCGGCCGCATCACGATAGGCCTTGTATAGAGCTCAATCCCTTCGACTCTGTGTTATAGGCATAGCGCACATACCTGCTTACGGTCCTCGGGCAAAGAGTGCCACGACAATGCACAATCTCGAGGGGGAGGACGAGCTTCAGGGTGTTCGGCCAAATAATCTCGATAAAATCTAAAGGATTTAGAACATGTCATCAGAGATTCCTAGAAATGATCTGGGTATTGCGTACCGTATGTATGCACTCCAAGGCTTCTTGAATTCAGGGTCAAGCTTTTTAGTTCGAAACTTTATATTGTTTTTCTTATTCAGAGCCTCCTTTCTCTGCGCATTGAGTAACTCCAAAGCCCTTCCGTTATTATTTCGATTGGTCGCATCTATCCATTCCAGATAAGCCTTTGAGCGTAGTTCTTTCTCGGTCGCTGCCCTTGTTTCATACGCCTGATGGAAATGAGATGCGTCCAAGTCCGAGCCGCGTAAAAGCATACCTGTCGATCATTCTCGCTAAGGGCTTTCCATTTTGCTGCCAACGCAGGGCTCGGCCTTGAAAGCGATTCCTTTACAAACATTGACCACCCACTCAAGGATGCATAAGGGGGTATCTCCCAAGTCAAATTACTTCCATAATTCTCGAGCCACTTCCGTCTGTCCTCGTGAAGCCTTTTTCTCTTTTCCTCTGCTCTTCTGGCATATGGCTGCAGTTTCAATTGGATAAGCGCAAATGGAGAGAATGGCGCTGTCCCACCTCTTTCTCCTCCGCTGTCATGGCCCTCCAATGGGCAGAAGCAGATTTAGGTTCACCTTTGAAGTCAGATTGGAACTCTATCCAAGCATTGGTAACATTTCTTCGCGGCTCTGCCGAGAGATGTGTGTATAGTTGGGAGATTCGACGCTTGAGTCAGCTTCGTATGTTTTGAGTCTAGAAAAACACTTACTGTATTCCTCGTCCTGTAGCTCCGACGTAGTAGATTTGTTGGCTCCAGTACCGTTTGCGCTTATTGACCGAGTCGTAGCCTTTGGAGAAGCTGAGAACGGGTTTGTTAATAAGAATGCACGCGCCGCCAGATCGCGTCGGGAGACTCCGAGACGAAGCTGCAGTAACATTGATCCAAGCAGTGTATGTGTGAGTTCAAGGGGCTAATAAAGCCTAGATATCACGAGTGATCTGTCGTATAGGGCCCCTTAGGATGTTTGCAAGGACGTATAGGTCGAGAACAAGTTGGTGGAAGGCAGACATTGGACCTTGGACTTTGAACTTTGAAGTTGGACAGCGGGTGTCCACGTGATCAAGATTGATGAAATACTCACGGCCGTCGCTTGGTCATGGTCACTTACAAGATCCACTTTTCACCGACAGCTTTGCCGAGCCGGGACTTACAGACCAGCAAATTGGAGGCTTTTTGGCTGGGTACTAAGAGGGACCACGGCAGCAGTCAAGACAACCCCCAAAGCTTATTATATCAATGATGCAAGAATTTAGGATCCGCTCGACTCGGTGACAACCGACACAAATCCTTCCGATTCCGATCTTCCCCTTTTTCGATTCTCTTCGATTCTGAGAACAAAGAAATTTGAGGAAAGGCCTAAGACCGTTTTGGCCGCGCCCATAGGAGACCTATTAAACATATAGCAGTGTGTCAAGAAGGTATTCCTTGTGATTTCTGGATCACCGTCTGCTTCTTCTTAAGTTCTTTGATAACCACTCCAGGCCATACAGCGTCGTCTCTACGGAATACTCAGAATACCTGCAGCTTTATTTCTTTCGTTGCTCCAACAACGCGAAAACAGCGCCAACTCTGGTATATTTCTAGCGATAATCTGATAAAAATGGGTTTACTTTCAGTAACAAGACGTCGTTAGGTGGACTTGGAGACGGGCACCCAGAGACAAAAAGCTCCTTTGCGTTCTCAGACCATGTGTGTCAAGTCCATAAGTCTACTCCAGCCCTATATCGCGTTCTCTGCGTCGCGTGGTGGGCATCATGAGACCACGCATCCCCTAACTCCCACACGCCGTCGACGCCATCATATCAAAAGGGTCATGGATCCCGGTACGCATACCGACTCCCGGAAATCTACACCCAGCTGAATGCTCAGAACAAACTGAATTGGAAAGTGTTCTGGCGCTAATCTTCCTTCCCCGCATCTTATCCAAAGATATATTCTCTGATATAGACATAACACAGCCTTCGTTCTTTTCCCTCAACCACCCAATCTGATCAGCGCCATGACTTTCTGGGCAAGTCAATCTCCTCGTCCTGGCTGGGAGTTTCCCGAATCGGCGTCGCCCATAGAGACCGATTCCCTATTCCGTCAAATGAAGTCCGTAAGTTCGGTCGCTTAAAGCTACTTAAACGTGCCGACGGTGCCAGGTTTCCCCTCTTTTCCCCAACCTTCAATTCCCATTCCCCTCTTTCTGCCCCCTCCTTCTCGTGGTTTCTGCCACCACGACGCCTTGTAGACAGTGCAGTCAGCCTACGCAGGTCGCTCGGAAGGATAGGCACGTTCAGAGAATCTTGGGCTTCTCCGACTTCTTTTATTTTACCGCCACAACGATTACCGGTGACCCGGTACATCCCTGACAACAGCTTGACGCTCGCTGAATCTATCCCTCTCAGGGAAGAAGAATCATTGGCAGCCACAATTACCCCTGGCCTATATAACAACCATTCATTGGCCGTTACCTTGGCCTTTCTTCGCCTATTCATCGAACCGTCTCCCTATACGCTGAAGAGTTGACGTCCGTAGTCAACTCTCCTTGGGCTTCTTTCCCTCTTTCCACCTACGCCAGCGCAACACTCTACGTTGGATGTTGCGTTCCCCGTGAATGCTGCTGCTTTTCACATCTTGCCCTTCTTATTTTCTTGGTTTCCTATCCTCGATCCTCTTACGATATGCACTCTTATTCAACGCGTTCACGGTCGTTTTGATGATACGGCCGACTCCAACTTTGGCACAATCCCCCAATAGGACACGAAACTTTACGATACCTCTAGATTCTTCTGAAATAATCTATACACCTTTTCTTTGCGGCAGAAATGTCACGATATCTACTCCTACTCAATGCAGCGGTGGATGGTACGTGGTCAGGTTGCCTGTTCAACGTATATTTGTAGAATACGACCTAACCCCGTATTTTTGTGACCTTTTACCTCTCTCTCAGGTTGACACGACAAGTCGGAGGCAACACATCCGTCTCAACGACGGGTCCCAATGCCACGGCTGGTGAAGTTATTCCGCAAATGTTTTTCCAGTTTCGAGGTATGTCTCTTGGATTCAGTCCATTCCAAATCTTGTTCCGACTTCTTTGCCTCGATCTTCTAAATCACGTTCCACGCCGCCTCACACAACTTCATCACATATCATTTACGGCGCGTCAATTTTTGGAGAATTGATGATCCCCATGCCCATACGAGTTCTCTCATTCTCATCATCACGGGTTCACTCGAGGCATTAAAGCACACGCTGATTGTTGTCTATGACCATATTCCAAAAATTGCTCTTCAGATCTCGTGCTTCTTACTCCTGCAGACTTCGTGAATGTCGGAGTTGTTCTGATCGACGGGTTTTCTCTCCTTTACGTCTAGGTTCGGCGTTGTATCTAAACACCACAGAAGCTTCGAATGCTCAGGCCAATATCACTGTCACGACCAATGGGACGACCATCTCTGCTGTATTTGATTCTAGGCTAGGATCAGCATCGATTCTGAATTTGGTCTCTTCAACTGTCACTACCTTTGCGCTCACGTTCATGCCGTCCAATGGGACCACCAGTCTTGAGCTCACATCACTGATCCTCACAGTTCCCAACGGCACGTAAGTCCTATCCTTCGGATTGCCTTTCGAGAAACGAAGTGCTAATCCAGACGTGTCTAAAAACTCATTCCTACTATTCTATCTGCCTTCGCTCCCCGATCATCAAAATACCGGGATTATCGCTGTCTTCCCTGTCGCTACAATCATCCAACGACCCTCAATCGACCAGCCTAACAACGACGCTGCCCATTCTTCCGAGCCTGACCCTCCCACCATCCTCCTCCCCTCCAATCTTCACGCCCGCTCCAACACCTACCTCCACTTTCCCAACGAGTTCCCTCTCCCCAGTTAGTACTCCCCAGTCCAACCCTTCATCACACTCAGACTCGGAATCTTCCTCGCACCGCTCAAACGTCGCCCTTGCGGTAGGCCTAACAGTCGGTCTTGGATTAGGTCTAACTAGTGTTACGGTACTTGGCTACTGGTGGCATAGAAAACGTAGACGGTCGAATACAGGACGCGTTGGATCTCCTGAAATTACTTCTACGAATCAGAATCAAAATAATAACTTCAATGGTGGGAGCGGGAGGCCCGGTATTGCTTCGCAGACTGATGCGCACGCCACTGGGAACCTCGGTCGTATTGATGTCGGTCGTTTTTCTGGGTCTGGGCCAGGGGTCGCTGGAGCTGGTCGTGGTTTTCCCGTAGCTTTGCGGAGTGGAGGAAGAGCTGGAGGGGGCGACATTGGGAATGATGGATTATCGCCGAGGTTGGCTAGTGTTCCAGAGTGGAGGGATACTCATGGTTGATGGTTTTATTTTGGGAGTTTCTAATTTTTGCTTCCGTTTCGTCATGAATGGCTGTAAGTGAGTGGAGTGGGAGGGCCAAGGATATGGAGTAGGCCTGGATCTATACGCTGTCCTGCTAAAATGGGTGGTAGACTTTTTCCGTGGTGAGTACCCTGAGTTACGAGGCGCGCAACCAAACCCAACCTTGTGATCTTGATGAGGTGCTCATGATCCGCCGACCAACTTCACTTTTGATAGCGATTGATCTCTTACATTAGATCGAAACTGGGGACTTCCATACTTGGGGGGGAAATACCAGATGGAACCGGAGTCTTGTAGTATGGCGATTTTTTGACCTAATGATATGCTACAAAAGTGGAGGACCTATATTAGGTACCGCAAGCAACAGCCATTGATGAATGCTTGAGCGTTGAACGCCTGAGCATTGGGCCTGGCCCCTCGTGGACGAAAATATGAGTGCAGACCTGAGATTTGGCCAATAATTATTAATCGGCCATCATCATATGCATTATCAATCATTAGTGAACCATCACTGCACGCTTGGTTCCGAAAACACCCTCCTTGACTTCGCCTATCCTCCTTCCACTGTCATCCGTCCGTGGCCTAGCGGGATGCGATATCGCTCAGGCCCGTAGTGGTTTCCTGTAGACATGATCCATACCAATCCGAGTCAAAACCCAGAAGTTCGACCTGCACTCGTCCACAAATGCCAGCCTCTGTGTTCAAGCATAGGCATTTGACCACACTTGGTTTCCTAGTCTTATCTGTATGGCCTTGTATCAATGGGTCTATCAAGCTCTTCTCGGCTCCAGAGCACTTGAGGGCTCAAGTGAAGGCGAGCAACTTGCGATACAGCCTGATCACTGGACTTTGTTCGCTCTCAAATATCTGGAAGGTTTCGAGTTCTGCCAGTGTGCTTATCTCTCATGGATGCTTCAAGACGTCTTTCTCTGTTGGACTTACTCTTATTGACACACCAGCATAGTCATACTCCGAACTGAAGTCACCGACCAACGGTTTCCGCATGGCCTGTACGGAACTCGGGAGTTTCCATTACTCCTGCACTGACCTTTCGAACGAAACACTAAGCTCAAGTTGCACAGCAACCGCTCCCGTTGTCTGGGCGCTTAGTGGTATATCCGACACGTAGCGGCCAATGGAACAAATATCTACGCCCATGAGCTTGAAGTAAAGGTCATGAATGCTGCTAGGTGCATCCAGAGTGTTATAATGCGAACTTGGAAACTATGCATACTTCCTTGGAAGGTGTGTGACAAGCGCACTATTACAAGGAACTCCGTTCAAAGCAAAGTAACCCTTTGTCTCTGCAAATGCGAATGCGATGGACAGAAAACGCGGCTCTGTCTTGTACTTCAGAAAAAAACAAAGCAAGAAAATGAATTTAAGGGTTTGATTATACACTAAGCGACTCAGAATAATGGATAAGCCTGTCACGGTCCAATTTTGATGACCTCGTTCAGCATTCAAGCCTTCGAGCGCCATAGAGACGATTTTTGGTAATCAGCGACCCCCTTACTTCTAGGGGGTATTTAAGCAGCAGCAAGCCCTTCTTCCTGGCCCATCACTCAACTCACCCACCCTTCCCTGGCATATACATCATTCGATGTCCTCATCCGCCATGCGTCCATCTCCTCTCAATTACCCCTACACGTAGATGCAGGTCGAGGCATCCAAGTCCAGCCCAGAACTCCGAAACGTGTTCTGAAGTTTGGGGCGGAGCTGAATTTTCTGAAAGCTCTTGATGCTCAAACGATGGCTTCCGTGATTCACTTCTCGTGTCATCGCGCGAGTGTCCAGCACCTTCGCTGCAGAGTCTAATCTATCATCTTCCCACAGAAATTCTGGCCAAGATTTTTGAACACTTACTCTTATTATGTCTTCGCAGCAGTTTGGCGCGAGGGACTCCCAGAAGGCTACAGGTATCACATCAAGCCCTCGTATTGAGCTAGATCTCATTCCGTTAGCACGAGGTTGCATTGCATGGCGCACCCCGCATCTGGAAATCGCTTCCTTTGCGCTGTACTCCGAAAACATCCCAGGCCAACGTGGTACTCGCCTTTAGAAACGATGATCACGAGCCAGATGACTATAGCGCTCCTCTCAAAATGCTCACGCATCCACCAATTTCACAGAGGATCGGACACCTGTACTTGGAGATGGCTCCATGCTTTGTGGTTCCATGGATTCCATACTTTCCCCTGCTTCGAGAACTCCATATAATGAACCTATCGAATTTGCAGCCGTTGGAGCCCCCTTCATTGCTCATTCGAAGCTCCATCCTTGAAAGCTTAACTATCGACCGTGGTCTCTGGGGATCGGTCAAGCTACCGCCGTGCGTTCGAAGCCTGATGCTTCTAGAGACTAGTGGTGATGTTCGTGTGTCCATTTTCTCACAATGCCATAACATGGTCGAATCACTCTCTCTCCGATGACCACGAGATCGCCTGGCGTCTGGAATGGCTTCAGGGACCTGCCCATTCTTTTGTCGAGCCAGTTGTGCTTCAAAATCTTACTTCACTCACCTGGTCTGTCTAGCATGGTATCGATGATCGGTCGGCCTATCATAATGTCTCAATCCCATCCCTCGCCAAACTCCACCTGACCTCTCGGTGATTGCATTCATCCACAAACACTCGACGTTACTTTCCTCACTTGACCTCGAGAGATTCAACTGGAGCCAACCTCAATTGCGCAAACTGCTCCGCCACGATTTTCCTTCACTCCATAGATTTGGACTTGCACATTCGAAGCATTCAAAGCTAATTGCTGGTATTCAAGCGTTGACCCTGAACGCCGAAGCTGCACTGGGTGATACACGACCCTTCCTTGTTCCGGACTTGAGGCATCTATACCTCGAGAACAAGGACCAGGACTCCAGCCCTAGTGGATGATGACGACGGCGTAGACGATCCATATCACCCAGAAGTAGCCACCACTACCATGGCTGTTGTGGCTTTGGAGATGCTTCGAATGAGGAGGGCCGGGGAGAGCTCACCTTTTCATTTTAAGATAGAGCACTTTTGCCCGCTCCCTCCAGAGATAGAGAGCTCCATCAACGACCATCTCTCTACCCGTGAATCGCTGAGATTTACCTCAAGAGTCGTGGATAATGAGTCTGAAGTTGACTTAGGCTCAGAGCTTCAGTTTCTATTCGACCTTACTCTACTTTCCGTAGTCTCGCTTTGGTTTAATCTCTAACAAACTCTCCGCTGAATGTTGTATGCTGAGATGATTCTAGTTTCCTACTTCTACGTCCTGAATATATGAAATTATTGTCCTATATGTTCAAAATAGTGCGCAAATTTTCACGAAGCTCGTGCTTGCAAGGAATTTCTCGAAGTCTTCGGGAGCAGGCCATCAACGGCAGTTCCCGAAAAGTTGGAACGGATCAAACGGATTTACCATCACCGTGCCCACTCATCCACAGGCTGTGGCCAAGCTGCCCCACGTTGAATCCTTCGGACGTCTCTAAGCATTCAAGGCTCTCGTGTCCGTGTCCACTCTCTGACTTCCGTAATGACGCTCTGAGATTGTTACGGGTCGACTATCAAGCCTGTCCGCGAGGATGTCCGTGTCGGACAAGCCGTCTGTGTTTTTGGGCGGTCCGACAGGGCTCCGAGATGCATACCCGTTGCCAAATCCAAACTCGAGAATGGGCCGAGATCTATACCCAAGAGCGGTCTTACCTTGGTAACCTGTCAACTCGTCAACTCATGATGTGTTTCGAGGTCTACTTCCAGTTGTCATTGACAAAAAAAACCTACTACATAGGCTCTCCATCATCGATGCAATGACACTATGACGCGACAAATTACACGCCGAGTTCTCATCGTAATTGGACTACTTAAACGTCGAACGCCCGATAAAGTTTGTACCAAAAGGATAAACTGGAGGATTACTCATCTCACTCTGTCGAACATTGCATCATGATGTGAACTATTCTGAACCATGGGAAACTTGTCTGGTCATCCATACCTGTTAGAAGTCTATGCAGCTTTCTTTCCTCCGGTAGTAACTGGGACACCAGCATCATTAAACCACAGATCCATTCATTAATATCTCTCCAGTACACGCCAAAAACAAAATGACTACGCCCCCACCTCTAACCAAACCAACATGTCAGTCCTCCAACACACCCAACTGATATAGTCTCATCTAATCTAATCACCAACAAACCCAGCATCCCTCCCCCTGCACTACGCCCTCCTCCTCTTCCCCTCCTTCCAAGCCCTCGACG